>WBMZ01007782.1:0-89037 GCA_013400975.1 Atrichornis clamosus | reverse complement strand
TCATGTGAGCGGCGGCGGCGGCGCGGCCCGGCGGGAGCGGGCGAGGGCATGGCGGCGGCCGCCGGAGCGGGCGAGCGGGCTGGAGCCGAGCTGCCGGACGCCTGCTCAGGCGCGGACAGCGGGAACGTGTCCCAGAGCCAAAGCAGAGCCTCCGGCCTCGGGGAGGCGGAGGACGAGGACGCCTCGGAGGCGTCGCTCAGCGCCACCGCCGCCGCCTACTCCGCGTACCTGCTCGCCGACCGCAGCCTCTTCAGCGAGCAGGTGGGCGAGGGGCCGCGCCGCCTCGGGGGCTCCTGCACAGCTCCCGGGGACACGGGGATGCGGCGGGCTCGGCGTCGGGAAGGGGGTGTCGTGGGAGCGCAGCCCTCTGGAGCTGGACACGCTCCCGGTGTGGTGCTGTGCGGGACAGGACGAACCGGGGGTCGTGTCACTTGCGCTGAACGAAGCTGTGGGATATCTGTGGGGCTGGATTTAGTCTGGCCCGTGTTTATACTCGGTGGCCTTGTTTGCGAGCATCTGGCTGGGGGTTTTTTTGTTTTCAACTGCTTTAAAGGATTTCTGTTTTGCAGATAGAAAGCTTAGACAAAAGTCTAGAAGATTTGTTGACCAGAGTGGATGAATTCGTGGGAATGCTGGACATGGTATGTAAAACTTGCATGTGGTTGTGTTTCTGAAGTCAGGATACAGTTCAGTCAGTGCCTGTGTTTGTAAATAAGACACAGAGAGGAAGAAGCCTTTGGTCTAAGCAGGTTCCAGTATGAAAACATATTTGATAATTAGATAACTCATTTTGGTAATCAGATCACTCATGGATGAAACCTACCAAGCTTTCATGTCAGAGCACAATATGCACATATAGCTATATTTATAGAATCATAGAATTTTTTAAGTTTGAAAAGATCTCTAAGATCAGGTCCAACTATTAAGCCAGCACTGCTATGTTCACCACTAAACCATGTCTCTGGGTGCCACATCTTCTAAATACCTTCAGGGATGGTGACTCTACCACTCCCTGGGCAGCCTGCTTCAATGCTTGACAACCCTTTCAGCAAAGAAATTTTTCCTAACTGCATATTTGTGTAGTTGTATTTGTATACTTCTCCATGTACAATCACAGAATCCCATTCTGAGTGGTGCAATGACAGAGGTATAAAAGAACAATATGATATTCTGCTTCTCCTTTAAAACACATAAATACATCGTTTGTGGTGTTTATAATCAAAGTATCTCATCAGAGTTGCCAAACTTCCAAAGCTAGATTTGTCTTTAGAGGACCCTCTTTTCAGAAAGGCAGCTTTGTTTTCACTTTCACGTAGGATTAGATGAGGGAGCTGAATGGAAAGTTCCTATAAGCTGACACCGGCATACAGGCTGTCTTTTAAAGCATAGCACATGTGATTCTCCTGCACACCTCTAAGGGGAAATTTGCTGTAGGTTTTGGGGTTTTTTTTAATAACAGTAAACCAAGATTTTGCGGCCTGACTTTCTTAGCAAACCTGAGGCAAAGTGCAAGTAGTAAAATGTGAGTAAATGTATTAGTTCAGTATATTTAGCTCTTTAGTATGTCTTAGGAAATGTTCCATCTCAGTTCTGAAAAGATTGTAGCAGCCTATTTTTAATATAGCTGTAAATATTAGTCTATGCAAAATAAATTTTCTTCGAAGTTACTTTGAAACTGTACAAAAAAGCTAGTGTTGTATTGGTTTTAATCTAGTATTTTTAAACTAATTTTAATCTGTTGATTGGAGCACAGCTCTAGTTTCCAGAATAAAATCTACTAAACATTTTGTTTTATTCATTTTCATTTCTTTGAATTGTTTGTAGATTCGAAGTGATTCCTCTCAAGTTGTCAATGAAAGTATACCTCAAATTTACACAAAAGCTACAGAAATGAGGCAGATATATAGGAAGATTGACAAACTAGAGGTATGTATTTTCTATCTTCTAGATGCATTCTCCTTCCTAACAGGAGGAAGAATGGATGATGCACATATTTATGTGCGTGTGTGTGTGTGTGTTTGCATGTGGAGTGGGCTCAGATCAGTTTGTTCTCCATGTCCACTCTGGGTTCAGTACTTGAGGATTAATAAAGAAGACAAAATTTATTAAGAATTTCTGGAGACAGTGGGTATTCTAAACATGTTATTCAAATCAGTTATTTAAAAGGTAAATAAGAAAAGGAAGACTGATTGTTTTATTAGATTTAACCTGGTTTTCAGCCTTTTAAGTATCTCAAGTAATTTCTAGCAATAAAATGGACTTGTAAGTGGAAGGGAAATAGAGCGTGAAGTTTTTGACTCCTCATTCAAGTAATGGGTCTTTCACCGCTGTTGTGCAATACATAATCCTGTTTCATTTTGTTAGTTAAGAAGTCATATTTTTTGGGGTTTTTTTCACCCTAGGCTTTTGTGAAGATGATTGGAAATAGCGTAGCTGGACTGGAAGAACGGGTCATAAAGGCAGAAACAGACCTTGGAGCTTTTCCAAGCACGTTCAAGAAGATCTTGCACACAATCAGCATGCCATCCTTCCTTAATGTAAGTAAAGTTTTGCTACCATGTGACCAGCTTAGTTGCTCTGCTTACTAGAGTAGATCATTAAAATAATAGTAAATCGTTGCATATGTATCTGAGTTTAACTGTAAAACTTCTGTATACTTTATTAGGATTTTTACAGAGTTCTCATCCTTACTTAAAAAGAAAAAAAATGAAAACAACCAAACTTAAAAATATAATTTCTTACAAGGATTTGTGTAACTTTGCAAAACAAGGCTGAGCACATAAAGAAATGAATGTGAAGGGCACAAACAAGCACATAATAAACAAGCCTTTATACTAAAGCACCCCTGATCTCTCACGGTATGCAAAGCAAGTAGGAAGTACAGGCAACACTGTTAAAGGATCCTACTGTATTGATCACATCACTGCAGAAATGTTACCCAAAAACAAAATGAAAGCTACACTGCACAGTACTTTAAAAATAAGGTCCTGTTCATAGCCAATCCACACAGTTCAGCACCTCGGTAAACTTTCTAAGGGTGCAGTTTTCACTGTCTTTCCTTGCGGACTGTTCTTTTACAAAAGACTTGAAGCTCTTTCTCTGGTATGTTTGAGGTGCCTTACCTAACACTAAACTGGCATTATGCCTTAGTTTTAAAATAACTTTCTGATTAAAGAAAAAAATCATATGAATACCTGATGCTTCTTGACATCACTTTCTAGTACATCATTTACAGGTTCTACTCTTTTACATCTTGTCAGCTCACAGATTATTTTCTTAATCTTTTTGTATATTCATCCTGTACTAACTCAGGTTTCTGTATTCTAGTGAGGATGCTGAAAAAAAGGTAGCTTTGTAGAGGGGGAGAGGAAGAAGGTTGTGGCTGTTTGAGGTATTTTTGTTCCTACATATTCCAAGGACGTGTGGCAGCAGAGAAAGCTGCATATGTAAAAACCATGTACAGTCTTGTTAAGACCCAGTTCAAGGAACTTGTTCTTAACTGCTGTTTTCTGTGCACTCTTTAAGTTAGTTAATTTCTCGTCTCATTCCTTCAGTCTCCTTGGTGTTTAAGTTTAGAGGGTTGTCATTTTTCCTTTAAAAAAACAAAACAAAACAACAGTACAAAGCTGCTATTTATGGGCCAGTTACAAAAACAATTGCATAAGTTGCCTGGAAGAATATTCAACAGTATTTTCCATTTTTTTGCTACAAACAGTTATCAACCATGGAATACAATCTTCAATTGAAAAGTTTGATAGTTCTAGGAAAGTGCTTTTTTTAGTGTTGTGTGGGAACACTTTGCCAACCTAGCATTTTTTTTTACACAGTTAATAAGGTGGAAAGTCTTTGAAAGTTGTAGGAAGTTGAACCTGGCATCTCCAGTAGTTTCTTAGTTTGAGTGTGGATAGCAATAAAATATCACTCAGAACTTACTGCTGTTGTTTGATTAACTAAAAGGCAGGTTACTGTTGCGTGGTGGTTCTGGGTATTGCACAGTAAAATACCTACTTTCACTAGGAAACACAAGCATATCTGAATGAAAATGCCTATAGAGATTTCTCCACATGCCTGAAATTTAAGTAGCTCAATACATCGATGGTTTGGAAAACAAGGCTCTTCTGATGTCCTGATTTTCACTGTAGCTGTAGTTCACATTTTATTGCTAGTTTTAATTTAGTCAAGTTCCCTCACTCTCTTCCCACTTAAATACACCTCTTTCTTTACACAAAGGATATATTTTCTGTTTCTCAGGCTGTGTATTTGTAATCTCCCTTTTAGATTTTGCCCAAAGTTCTTCCCTTGTGAATACTGGGCAGTGTAAAGTACAGTTCTGTAAGACTTCTAGTATCACTAAGGATGTAGACTCTCAAAAGATAAAAACGTCTGCTAAGCAGCTGCAAAAATAACTAACCATAAATGTGTACTTAGGTAACTGTGGGTGCCATGCCTGCCTATGAATTTCTTCACTGGATTGAAATTATCCCCTTCTTGCACATAGGCAAATACAGCACCTCTTCAATCAGTGGCATGGGTTGCAGAAAACCTGTGACCTTAGTTTCCCTTGCTTGCTAGGTGTTATCCCACAGGACAGTAGGAAGTGATTTTAAAAATCAGAACTTTGATTTGGAAGGTTGCTTTTACATTTGGCAAAATTTGTGATACAGAGAACACTGTATAATATCTACTATTTATCGGTCAGATCTTGGTTTATATTTTTTTATTTCATCGCAACTTGAATGGCGAAATGCACTTAGAGAAATTAATGGTGTTGTAAAGTTAAAAACATAATATATCAACAATTTTGTATATAGCAGGAGAATATGTGCTTATTGCATATGGAGTACAACTGTACGGATCAACTGAATATTGAGAAATTTCCACTTTGCTGTTTTGTAGGTACGGTTACTTATATCCTCATTTTGGTACCATAAAAGCATTCCAAACTCCGTGTGTACTAATGATATTTGGTATACTTTTAACTTAATTATTGGTGAAGACTAATTTCCTCATTCCAGACAGAAAAAAAAGTACGTGAAGAGCTCTGCAAACTGGCTGAGAGCTCTACAAAATAGTTAATCAAAATCTTTTTATTAGCCCAAAAGAATTTTTAGCGAATGAAATCTTGACTTCAAGCATTTTGTGTAACACTACTTATTGAAAACGCACACTGGTCTGTGTTGTGTTGCAGCATTATTTACATGCAGCAAGGCTGACACAGTAGTCAGTAGTGGTCCTTGATGTTGTCTCTTTAAATGAGCCATTTGATATAGCCAAACAATGTACAGTTAATATTTAAAAGAAACATGTACACGTTTCCTGAACAACAGTGTAACAGCTCTTTTCCAGTCCTCCACTCCCAGACTATTTTTAACAGTGTGTCATATGAAGAAGCTCAGCAGGAGCAGCAACCTTCTTGAAAGAAACATTTGCTAGGTGTGTTCCCATATGAAGACTTTTTGACTTAAGTGAGAACCCAGGCCTAGAGTTAACTCAAAAGAAGCACCTGAGGAGCATGGGAAGGCTGGAGCAGAAGAGGTGAAGGTACATGGCTTTGAGAGGATGAGGGTTGCAGTGACTGTAGAGCACCAGCTGGATGGTGCAGTCTGGCCCCTGCAATGCTGGCATGTCATACACGTTCCAGGACCGAGTCTTCAGGTGCTGCAATGGCCAAGGTCAGAGGCTGCATTTCTTCACTAAGAATATGCCAGGCTGATCTGAGCTATGATTAAGAATTCACTACACTAAGGAGATATGCCTTAAAAGCTTCTCTTGTTTTGTGTTTTAGCTCTGTAGGTTTTGTTTTAAAATGCTTTTTGAAAAAGGCGAAAAATAAACTTATCTAATTTGCAGAAATCGTCTTCCTCACGACAACAACAGACCCTCTATGAACCTCCAGTCCTCTTCAAGACTGAAGACTATTTTCCGTGTCTTAATGAAGCACCTTATTGATGATTTTTGCTTTGGGATTGATATGAATCAACTGGAATAGAGATAGCCAAGTGAACAAAAGAAATGCTAACCTCAGAACAACTGATTTTCTGAGCACTATTGATGGCATATTGCCATTCTGTTTCTCATTGTCTTCCCTCAGGCAATATTTTCAGGTAATCTTTGTTTGTGCATATTATTTCAAAACCCTTCCTAAAACACCGTATAAGTTTTCAGATTATTTTGGGGAAGGACTTCAAGAATACTTTTTCATTACATTTTGTTTTTAATAGGGAAATAATACAAAACATACTTTTATATATAAATCTTTTTAAATGTAAATATCTGTGCTGATGCAAGTGTAAATAGCTATACCACAAGGATGGGGTTTCTTTGGGTTTTTTCCTAACGTACGGATTGAGGTGAAAGAAAAACTATGCATAAAATCATCTATTCCAAGGTTTGAAGCCTGGTCCCTGCAGTTTGTACAGAGCAATGCACCACACTGGGCTGTACTAGTTGCAGGGCGAGGACTTGGAAGATCATCAAGGAATCAGGGACATGGCTTGATGTGTGTGATGTAGTCCCAGTTCACCAAGCAAGCATCCTGCCCCCACTGATGATCCTCAGGTCACAGTGACCCAAGCTTCTAATTATTGCATCATTGTATTGTTTGATGTGAAATAGATATATCCATGTTTAGGGAGATATATAGATATATAAAGCTACTGTCAAAAAGAACAAGTATCTCAGTTGAGGGAGTGATGTCTCTGGACTGAACCTCAGTCAGGTACCTGACCAGACTGTCTGCTTTCCCTCTCTCTGTGTGGTTACTGGGGCTTCCCATGCTGATTGCAATTTATATTACCAATAAACTAATAGCTGTCTAACCCCTGTTGTGGTCTTGCATTTCACCAGACAGTATTGACCCACCTAGCAGGTGTTAATCATAAATTGTTGTATTCCTCTGAACAAGTTTTACCACAGATGCTGTATTGCCAATGTAACTCACTAGAAATGCTCAAAATTCAAATTTCAGAGGAATGCTTTAGGGAAACAATATTTCTCTAGATTTTGTCTTGCACGCACAAAACAGGTATGGAGTTGCAGAGCAGAGATTATTTATTAATAGATCCTGTCTCCAAAGAGCCCAGAGACTGGGTTCTAAATGGTATCTGAAGCCACATTTATTAAAAATTAAAACAAAGATTGTGAAGTCAAAGTTAGTAGGCTCCAAAAACAGTCCTGATGTAAAACTTATCTGAGTTTTAACATCAAGAGTCTTGAAAAATAATAACATGTAAACACGCAGAAAGAAACAGACATGACTTTGAAGAAGGGCTCCCCTCCCACCTCCCATGCTCCTTGCTTTCATAAGTAATTCATTATTCAGTTCCTCTGGAGCAACAGTTCCAAGGTGTGGTACCTTTCAGTGTATGCATAAATAATGCTTGAAGATTTATTCCTCCTCAATGAGATCTAATGAAATCACGTACTTAGTGTAGCAACATAAGGCTACAGACAAATACTCTTAAGTATGCTAACACTGATATGAAAAAAAGAAGTTCTCTTTAGAACAGCTTTCTAATTAAATGCATCAGCTGCTCAAATAACTTTGCCCTCTGCTGTGTGGAGCCAAAATGCAGTTGCTTTTGAACAGATGATATTTGAAATATTAATAAAGATCTCAGCAAGTTTATACAGTTGAGTATTTTCCACACAATATTATTCATATTAATGAGAGAAAAAATGCATATATTCGGAAGTGGGCATTTGTGTTGAACAGTTGTATGGAAAAAAAGGGCTATATTTTCAAAGCACACCACAAAAACCAAGCAGTTCCTATAATTAGTATAGTTCTATGTTGGAAATGCTCCAAAATATTTTTATTACTGAAAATAATGGACAATACATAGAAGATTAAGTAAGGAAATGCTATAAACAAGCAGACAAGAAATAAATAGTGTATTTTTAAAATACATGACACAGAATACCAAGGTCACAGTTCATCTGTTATGAAATTAAGTTCACGGTTGTGAAATTATGGCATTCTCATAATACTGACAAAATGGACTCTGCTGTTGAGTTTGTACCACCTTGGCTTTCTCCTTATTCATGGTCAGTCTCACAAGCAGGAATAGCATTAAAAAAATCCCAGGTGTTTGCACTCAGTGAAGAAAGACTCAGAATATTCCTTTATTCTGTCTGCTGTTGTTACCTTGTACTAGTGTAAAACCAGTAATAACTGTATCATGAATTAGGTTCAATATTTACTGGGTTTGCCAGCTAAATAAATAAATTTGCCAGTAAATAATATCTGAATCTCAAAATCTGCTGATCCAATGTTCAGACCCAGAAAGCTGTACTTGCATCTTTCCCTGCACGATGTTTGTCCTCTTGCGTGGGTTCCGAGATACAAGCCAGTAACTACAGACCTACAGTACCTGTTTTTGACACGAAGAGCTCTTCAGCTGGAACTGGTGTAAGGCAAGGCATGATTGCTGTGCTGAGCTGCCAAAGGTTGGTTATCAGGTGTACGAAATGAGCTAATATTTGATAGCAACAAAGGAGTCTACGTGCAACTCTTATTTTTCTTCTATGACATCAAGCAAACATCTTAAAGCAATCCTAGCAGAAGTAATGCTAAAAGTTTTTATATTCTTATAGTTACATATATTTTAACTAACATTTAACTAATGTTAATTAGTGTTAGCCTGATGCTAACTGAAACTAATGCTGCAGCTTTCTAAAATGTACCTGTTTATGATGTATGTAAATATGTAACCAAAGCTCCATTCACAGGATCTGCAGGTTGGACTGAATGTAAGAGGTCTACATGTTTCATGGCTCTGGACAAAAATCAGTGTGATCTGTCTTAGACAGATATTCAGTTATATGATAAACTGTGCCCAAAGTAGGCACATAAAGATTGATATTTGTATGTAATTATTTTTGTGCCGACATACTTTGTTCCACTCAAGCATTGCTGCTGCAACTGCAATAAAGCCCAAAGAATTTACAGAAGGAGGCATATTTTGGGAGTGAAAAAAACAGGTTTGGTGATTTATCTGACCAAATAATAAATTATTTAAAGATGCACTGGATTACACTGACATCAAAACCCATGTCATTTCATTACTTCTGCTGACAATAACCTTCAAGGCTAAGTAATTTTACCTGCAATACTAAGAATTCAGTAGTAAGCTTAATTTGGACTTGGTCCTGCACAGGAACTGTTGCCACATGCTAAGATCTTAAGCTGTAGAGAGTGATCCTGAGTGAAAGACCTTCCAGAATGAGAAAGGAGAGCAAGATAGCTTGCACTTTCATCTGTGAAAAGAACTGTATGTTTGAAATTGGTAAATAAAGTTTAAAAAAAAAAAAGTTAAATGATGACATTTTTAAACTTCCTCAGTTTTCGTAGAAAAGAAATCTAGTCTTGGACCAGCTACCAAGCAAATCCCATGTACCCAGACCAAAGTCCTGCCTTGAAAAGCTAAAATCCCTGTCAGATATAGCTTTGGTCAAAGAGGACCATAATGGGGGTAGTAATCTTTCTAGCCACTGCAGCTCAATCCGTCAGGCATGAGGAATTTTCGACTGCTGGGATTCACATCCCCGTAGGAGCTGAGCTGCTGTGGCAGGCTGTGCTGCAGTGGCAGAGCAGAGGCTTTGTCCACTCAGCTGCTTTTGTTGATTCTACTCTAAGCCGATGGGTGGTAGTACAGCCTAAAGGTGGTAGTACAGACTCCAGCTCCAGCTGATCCTGGAGATTTTGGGAGTTTTCTTCACTTTCTTGCTTGATGTTGTCTACTCACAAACTCTTCCAATGCTGGTCATTTTTATGATTTTGCAGAGCAGTGTAAGTGATGTGAATGGTGCATGATGATTAGTGTCTTAAAAGTGCTAAGGAACAAGCAAAGCAGTGAAGAGGGGAACAGAAGGTACTGCTCATGGGCAGTACTGTTCAACCCTGGGGAGACAGAATGCAGTCACCTGTAGACACACAGTGTGAAAAGGAAAAATTGAAATGATGCCTTTGGAATTATATCAGACTAAAAGATATGGTATGAAAACTGAAGTATCCTGTCGAAAACCCACATGGAAGACTGAAAATGATATTTCATTTTGGTCAACTTTAATATTGGCTCTATATTATTTGATGGACTATTAAAGTAATAAAAATACTTTAAAATTGCATAAATAGTCATAAAAAACGATGTTACCAGTCTAATGTGCTATCTATACAGGATCTTGAATAGTCTTTTTAAAAAGGTATATTGAAAATACAGGTATATAAATGTGCTGACAGAGCTAAGAAAATGAACTTGTTGTTAGCACAGATTTCATTAGAGGGTTCTGAGTGAACAAAGGGACAGAATTCAAGGGGAGAAAATGTATTCACTGAGAAAAGAAGGATAAGTATCCAATTTGATTTATCATCTCCCACTGTTCGGAAGCTGTAGGTTTCATGAGAATAACTTGATGCCTACATTATTTAAAAATAAATTAATTGCCATCTCTTCCTTACAGGTGACACTGTCAGGAGTTTCTTTACAAGCAAGAGGTCTAGAAAGCAACCTTTAAGAAAAAGCAAAAGCAGAAATTTCCACAGTCACAGGACTTTAAAACCAAGGGCTGGTACTAAAAATGACAGAAGCACCTGAAATGTTTCTCTGAATGTGAGTGAAACTAAAAGGTTTGTAGAGAACTGCAGACTGGCAGAAAAGCTGGTTCTGACTGCGTAATTAAAAAGAAAGAAAAAGAAAAAAAGGAATGCTAAGGGCCTTATGCAGGAACGGAAGAGGCAGAAAATGGCATAGCCGGGAGTTAAGCCAGGGCACGTGCTAAGGTGTAAACTTGTGGTGCTGGAGCTGTGAGCAGCATGAACAGATGAGGGCTAGATCCCTAACTGGGAGGTATGAACGGAGATCTACAACAGACATGACATCACATAGGTGATATTGTTATTTTTTCACAGTTTAGGAGTTTTTTGTTGTTTTGGGGGTTTTTTTTGCTCCAGGGTGCACTACTCCCAAGTACACAGTTTGAGGAGGTGCTTTAACTGTACTAGAACTGTGGACCAGTTCTAGTGTGTGTGTCTGCACCACGTGGCTGTTGCTGCCTCTGGTTACTGCCTCTTGCACGAAAGCAGTAGGACTTGCAGGTGCTTATCCAGACCATTGGACTGTTCTGGCTAAAAATCATTCCTGCCAAGACAAACAGTCCAGCCCCAGCACCGATGTCCTGGCACAGGGGTGATGGTGACACTCTGTACTCCCAGCCGTCCCCCTGAGAAGGCAAGCAAAGCACTTCCCCTGGCGGTGTCTCCCCATGCACAGCTGGGGAGATGCCTACTATGGAATTAACATCTGTTCCCCTCATGTTCTTTTGATTAGCCCTTTTATCTACAGGGATGGCTATGCAATTTGATTGGAAGCATAGAGGGATAGAAGAACCAAAAAAAAAAAAAAAAAAAGGCATTGGGAATAACCTTGTTGTCATCTCAGAGATGTCTGTGTGTCCTGCTCAGATGCCTGTTTGCAGCCATATTTTATCAACTCAAATACAGTGGTTCAACTGCTAGTGATAAGCAGTGCCCTATTCCTGGTGTCAGAGGTTGCTGGGAATTTTTTTGGAAGTGTGCCTGTAGCATCTAACATCCGGTGTATTATTAAGCAGAACAAATATTTGAGGGGGAAAATACTAAACAATATAATTGAACAAAAGTTGTGTTTTCTTTCTGGATTTATTAGCTTGGCTTCTCCTGAATTTAATTGTGTTTCTGCAGTCAAAGGAAGGAAAACACAAAGCAGCAATGCCAGAGAAATCTTGCCTAAGGAAAATCAACTGATGTTGTTGGCTAACAAGGTAGTTGAGCAGTGCCACTGCAGACTCATTACATGAACCAGTGAGATAAGTCAGGATTCTGCCAAGTGAATTGGATGAAATTAGAAGGACAGGGTCAACGATAGAAAGAGGCCAGCAAAAGCAGGGTTATATGAGATACCAGTGCCCATCTCGAATAGCATTCTGGTTCTCATTAGTTTGCACCATGGGACTGCCTCTGGGTGTAAAATGGATTCTTTTGAGATTGAATACGGCCAGAGACTTGCTCAGGAGTTCAGCTGACATGCTGCAACTGCTGCTGCGTATTCATTCTGTGCTGCTGGCCGTGCACCAGTCTTAGGTCAAGATGAAACTCAATGAAACCTTTAGCTGCAAATCTGCCTGAACGACTGTGCTGAACTGCTTGCTTAGGACAGTCATAGCCCCAGGCTGGTAAACAGCACTCTGCAGGGGTGCAAAGACTGAGCCAAAGCTCTGTGATGAATGCAGATGTGATGGTGCTGGAGTTCACATCTGAGGACTTGAATGGATCACTAATATGGATATTATGGGAATTGTGAAAAGCCTGATGTAAATATCAGGTAGAAAATCTGCTGGAGAGGAGATGATGGAGGGATAGACAGACCTTCTAACTGGAGTGAGTTCAGTTCCCTTCAGGTCCACAAAGACAATGAAGGGACTAAAACACCTCCTGTGAGGGACATCTGAGAGAAATGGTACTGTTCATCCTGAAGGACGGAAGACTCAGGGGTGATCTCATCAACATGGATAAATACCTGAAGGAAGGGAGTTGAGGACAGGGAGACAAGCACTTCTCAGCAGTGCCCACTGGTAGGACAAGAGGCAATGTGCACAAAAATAAAAGCTGCTTGCCAAAGCACCTTCTCTGTTGCATCCCACATCCATATTTTTGAACCATGTTCCCACAAGCTTCTTTTAATATCCTCTAATTCTTGTATTGGCGGACACAATCAATAGTCATGAGCCATCTGTATTGCTCATCTTCTTGTTGTCTTTTCCATGTAAGTAATTTCCTTTTCCATGTTCTCTTCCTTTGGCTGAAGAATCATAGAACAGCCTGGGTTTGAAGGGACCTTAGAGGTCATCTAGTTCCACCTCCCACTATGGGCAGGGATACTTTCCACTGGAATACGTTGCTTAAAACCCTGTTATTTTGTGTATGAAGCTTCCATAACCTTGCTGCCTGTCTCTGATACTTTTCCACTTCTGCTGTATCCTATTTGAGATCAGAAAACTAGGAAACACGTGTAACTTAAGGCACAAGCAAATCAGAGTTTTAAACAGCACCACAATCTGCCTTCTTCTTGTTGTTTCTCTTGTTATTCCCCAATATTAGATGTGATTTCTTGTCTTCCTCTGAATATTTAAACTGATGGTTTCCAGGACCTATCAGAGTTGTGTGATCTCATTCATGAGTAACTGCTCAAATTTACTTTCTGACTCATAAAGTGGTTCATGTACAAGGATATTTTAATGTAATGGCTAAATTTGTGGCTGTTAAGCAGGAGGTGCTTCCAGTTAGTAGGATGAAGTTTTGCTAAAGCAAAGGTTATGTGGATCAGATATAAAAAGTAATAGATTGCAGGGTATGCACAAGAAGGCAAAATAGCTGCTGTGGGAATCAATGTGTTTGTGTGTTTACACCACTACTGGAGGTGAGAAACTGGCCTAGTTGTCTGACCCCTCTGTGTCTGTGTGCTCACCTGGGCTGTAATTTAACTCTTCTTATCATAGCTACAGAGCAGAGGTCCTGGTAAAATGGTGTTCAAACTCAACCTGAGGTACTGTTCTGAAGCAGAGAGCCCATGAAGTGTCCTAGCAGCATGCTCCAGATACTGTTCAGCCCACTACAGCCTTGGAGGAGAGAGGCTGAATAACACTGAAGAAATGACAGGAGCTCTCTTCTTTTTCAGTGCCCCCAAATAGTTTTTAGTGTCACAAGTCCTTCCAGGATACCTTCTCCTCCCTCTCTTTCCCTTAACTCCTCTGTGTCCCGAGCTGCCTCTTACGGAGCCTCTGATTTCCTCCTTGGCAGCGTGCAGGGAAAGCGCTCTGAGCATCTGAACAGGTGGGAAGAAGAGACGTTTCCTATGGAGGCTCTTGTCTCAAGCTAGTTGAGAGCAACCATGCTGAGGGTTTTCCTCTAATTCTTTTCTGAAGCTAGAACCCCAGTAGTTTGACACATATTGAAGAACATCCCAAGTCTGAGGTGGGCATTTCAGTGCCCTGCTCTGGTGAGATTTGTGTACTTGTGCTCTCAGACATTTAGAGGAGCCGGAAGAATGTCAGCTGGGCAGGGTGCTGGACCTCTCGAGAGAATGGCAGTGCTTGTGCCACACTCCTTGGGCACAGCAATACTCACGCATTTTGTTCCCCAAACCTTTGCTTGGAATGCAGCCCTTAAGACCTTTGTTGGTTCCAACCCCCACCATGACGGGGGGATTGGAGCTAGGTGATCTTTAACATCCCTTCCAACCAAAACCATTCTGTAATTCTATGATGATGATTAATCACACACTACTTTTATCTTGCAATGTGCAGGAAGAAGTTGAAGTCAATGACTATTCTGCAATCACAGTCTGCTGTTTTCTGTGTGAGGGTTTTGTGGATGTGGCCAGCTGACAACAGCACAGTGCTGAGAAAGGAGGTATAGCCTTGCTTTTGTACTCGTCCTCTTTTCAGCTCAGTTCTTTTCATTTTCTTCAGCATCTGGCCATTATGGTCAAACTAAAAAGCAGCATCTTGTCTTGCAAGAAAAATTAACACTTTCAACTGTGTTTAAGTTGAATTTTTGTGATCTAGTACACAACCTGGCTTAGTTCACAGGTGAAATGGCAATACCAATATGGAGCACAGAAGCAAAGCCTTGCAAAACTGTAACAGGAGGAATATTCTCAAATATTCTCAAATATTCTACCATCATTTTTTGCCCCATTTTCCTTTTACATTTAAAAAAATAAGCAGTTTTCTAGTTGCTTGATACAACTTTGTGCATAATTTTACAGTTCACTTATGGTTCTTATCACTAAATATGACATTATTCATGTGTGATGTATTTACAGGCATATGAATACTGTTGGCCCTTAGTTTCACTTGTAAAGGGTGTCTGGGGAAAACAGATTTGTTACATTTAGAATTGCTCACAAATGTTTTGTCTGCATGGTTTGACTTGTGGAGAAACCGCTTAATGTTTAAAAGAAGGCTGGGATGCATATACACCTCCCTGGCAGGGCTTAAATGTGACAGTGTTGTCATGTCTGTCCCAGTCTGTGCAGACACCTAATGGTACCTGATAGATGCCAATTGATGGAATGAATTAATGACTCAAAACATTGATGATGACAGGCATTTGCATCAACTGGGCCCCTTGGAGTGTGCACGTGTGAAAAGGTTCATCTCAGGCCTTCTGAAATGTGTCTGAACCTGCCTGCAAGCACTTGGGGATCTGCACAGGCAGCAGCTGGCTGGCTGTTGCTTCCTCACTTGCATTGGTGCTGCTGGAACAGAAATCTCCAGGCTGAAATTCATGATGCTAGCAGGGTCCTTGCAACAGGCACAAAGCTGCTGTGGAGCCCTGCTTAGGTGGGTTCCCTTGCCAGATGGAAGGGAGTAGTCAGCTGTGTGCAGTCAGACTTCTGGGAAGACAAGAGGTAACCTAGGGCCTGCCTGGGGTTCCTTGCTCTATCAAAAGGACATCTGTTTAGTCCCGAGTTTCTGCAGATTTAGCCATGTATGGCTGGCTGGTGGAAGGTCCTGGAGGGGTACCGAAGGCTGTCGGCACGTGCCTGTGAAGACCAAGCTGTATGAGACAGCAGGCAGCAGCAGCTGGGTCCAGAAATCCACACTTCCACCACTGGCCTTGCCAGGCCCACAGCCCCAGGGCAACCTGTGGGGCACTGCAGGAGTGCCTGTGGCTACCCAGGGCTGGTCACTACACAAAGAGCAGGTCACACAGGGCAGACTGGGGTACAGCAAAAAGAAACTGAGGTGCAGGAAGCTTCCAGAAGAGACAGGAAAACAAAGAAGGGGAAGGATGTGGGTTTGCCACTAGAGAGTGGCACCAGAGTGGGTTATGAGACTGTGAAGTAGGGTCAGTCACATCAAGGTAAAGAGAAGTGGCTGATGCAGGTGGGTGAAATGGATTTGCTTTGTTGGAAGAAAAGGGAAGATAGGATAGAAGGAGGAATGTTTTGTCATCTGAATGGCCCATAGTCGGTTTTACACCAAAATTTTAGCCACAGATTTTCAGGATGCAGATGAAATAGCTCTACCATAGACTAGAGTCAGTTAATTATCACTAACTCCCTGATTGTAATGACTCAAGCATTTCCTTTCAAATTGCATTTTTCTTTCTCATGTGCTCTATAACCTATTTCCAGAAAGGATGTTTATTATACCAGTCTTTACTAGTTAAGTGTTACTTTTTCTAGCCAGCTGTTTTTGTTCTGCTTTCCTTTTAACAGGAAGATGAAACAATTAAAAATTAGTTAGTCCACACTGTACCTTTTTTTGCACCTTTTCTAGAAACATTTAGTAGGTGTTGCTATAGGAGACAGAATACTGGAGTCATCTGATTGTACAGGGCATTTCTACATCTGTAAGATAGTTTTCAGTGCCCACTATTGGATAATACCAATGTCATCCTAATATTTTCTCTGTGTAAAGGAATCATACAGTAATTAAACAAGTGTGCAGTTGGAGGTGCTTTGATACATCGTAAAGCAAATGGAAAATCCTGTTTGTTACCACTGACATTTGTTTGATACTGCCTGAAACTGGTAAAAGGATATTAATGGCTTACAGATTGAAAATGTCACTGGCAGTGGCTTTTATTTAACTACTTTCATTATTTTCAAAGTCTTGTTTGCATTCTTAATTATTGGTGTACATACCTCCTCCAAATTTCCATCTGATAATATTCTTCAGTAATATTCTTTAGTGTGGAATTTTCAGCAGGTGATGTTAAAATACTAAAGAAGCCCAGCTCCCTCCTTCCTCTTTGCTTTTGTATGTCTCAGCTTACACTGCTTTCCTCTTTGATGAGTCATTGCATTTACTTTGTACTGATACTTTTACATTACAGGCATTAGCAGTGATTTTGATTTTCTTTTCTGATCAAAAAAAGCACCTTTTTTTTTTTTTTAACCCAGTAGGTAGCACCGGATTTTAGTGAGATCAGAGAAACCCTCTTTTCCAAGTTATGATTTCATAGGATGCTGTGTAAATAGCATGCAGGTATACCCAGTCACATTTGGAGATGCTTGGTGCTGTTTCCTAGTAGCAGTTCAGGTTCTGAAGGGATGTTGCTTTACAATTCAGCTGAATATTATACAGATCTAAAACATAAACAGTATAAAATATAACAATCAAGTACGAGAATTTAAATGAGTGTTTCAAATACCAGAGACTCCCAACTATGCAAATATAAATTGCCTTTTACTCCATGTCACTGCCATAGGGTGGCATTGGTTATTGCTGAGCACTGATGCATGTCCTAGGAGTAGTACAGACCAGTATTTCAAGTTCAGCAGAGCTTTTTGAGAGACTAGTGGTCACAGACAGACCCATGGTTTGTTCACTCCTGCAAGCAAATAAAACAGCCTGAAGGGGCTCTGATGGTGCCAGCTCCAGCTCTCCACCCTATTCCTCAGCCAAGTACTGCCACTTGCAGCAGAGAGACTTCCAGAGACTTCCTTCTGCACCTTCTCTGACCTCTTTCTCCTGCTCTGCTGCCTGCCTCACTGCCAGCGAAGGAAAATGTCCGGCAGCTGTGAAGATGAGTGCGGTCTCACACCCTGCAGTTCCCTCCTCTGGGTGGTGACCAGCTGCCCTCATGCCTCTTCTCAGTGAAACCATCAGCTGTTAGTGACACTCCCTCAACCTCAGGATGAACAGTGTGTTGGTGAAGGGATGTTGCCTTTCCCCACCTGCTGCTGCTACTTGTTTAAGAAGAAAAAACCCCAAACCCTGCACCTTTTTATTTTTGAGGGGTTTTTTTCTTTTCTTCTCATGGAACTCAGCCTGCAGAGGTGGACAAAGGATAATTATAATGTGCTGAGCCAGCAGACTTGGTACAAAACCAAGCAGAGCTTTGAAATTTTGAAAGGCGTTGTAAAAAACTGGAAAGCATTAACCTCAGATGATTTTTCGTGATGATGGAAAGATGAAAGTTGGAAACACGTAACTGAGTTATTGTTTGGAGATACGCAGCACTTCTGAAGTCAAATCAAAATATCATGTTCGCTGTAGTTAAAGTAGTTAATATTTGCCAGATTAGCTTGAGGCATTCGATGCAATGTGAAGATAACAGTGGCACAGCGTGCTTGCACAGATAAAATGAGACATACTCACATCCAAAGCTTTTCACAGAAACACACCATCAGCACGGTTCCTCTTCAACCTGCAAAATCTTATTTTACTAATGCCTTCTACAGATTATGTTGTAGCAGTGCAGGAAGTGATTCACTTCAGACATAAAAATGTAGTTATACTTCAAAGTGCTTTATCACTTTTCTGGTTCAACTTTACATACAGCAACTAGGTAAAACTCCAACAGCATTTAGATATATGACTTAGCCCCATGGGCTATGCCTGCTGTGGCAGTGGAATTATTTGTCAGCAGAATTTCTTTTCACAACCTACTCTTATCAGAAGACCGACGCGATTACTAAGCTAAAATGGTATGTGAAGACATATGGTGTTTTGGAGCTGCTTGGTTACTGTGGAGGATAAATAGCTCCTGACCCTAAACAGGATCTTTTCGTGAAAAAAAGAGCGGTGTCCCTATGCCTTATAAAGGCATGGGCAGGCTTATTCCAGCGCTCAAGAAGGGGCGGTAGCGGGTTCACGCTGCTGAGTTTTTTTCCGGCAGCGGTCGCAGGCGAATGAAGAAGTTGAGCTGAAATTGCCAGCGCTTCGTCCCAGCACTTAGCAGCAATACTCAGTCAAGAGAGGAGGAAGCAGGTGAAATTAAAAAAAAAAAAAAAAACAACACCACCACTTGGTCATGGGAAAATCAGGTGAGCAAATGCCTTCGTGCAGTTGGCTGTGTGTTCGCACAGTGTCCGTGCCTGGTTGTGTGCTCGGAAAGCATTGCTCAGGCGTTTAGTGGCTTTCCTCGGAGAAAGCTGCTTTCATTTGTGCATGGAACAGCCTGGGAGGAGCTTTCTCTCTGACACGGGGTTAGACTGAAAAAAAGGAAAAGAAAAACGACCCCCCTTCTCAGCCTGCACAGTGTAGAGGTAGTTGTGTTTCATATACAGTTTATATTTTGTAACTTACTTTTGCTTTGCTGTGTAAAATGATTCTAAGCCCTGTAGCTTTTTTTGTGTCTTGCTGTCTGACAAAACTTACCAGTCTTGCAGATAAGCAGCAGGATGCTTTGAGGGGGGTAAGCTTTATCACGCTTCCTGTCGTAAGAATTTAGATGGAAGATTTGGTTACCGGTTAACCGAGGACACCCTCACTCAGCTCCTAAGTCTCTCCCCACCTGTGCACCTATTCTTCAAGCCTTTCCCTGCTGCTGCCTGTGCTGTTGGTTCTTTTGACACTGCTGCTGGCTGTCTGTGTGCCTTGCTCTGACAGTTTGGGCTTGGGAAGGCTCCTCCGAAGTTCCAAAGGAGCCAGGGACCTTACGAAGGGAATGCTCATGCCCCGGGTTTTCCCCATCTTTGTGCTGTTAGAGACATGAGTGAAAATCTGTGCCGAACCTGTGAAGCAGCTGTGAAACTGAATGGGGGGTTTTGTTCTTGTGCTTAGGGCATTGTTTCTGTGACAGATCGGAGCCTGGTGGCATGTTGTCTCTCTGTCCTCTGTGTAAATAGCACATATTGGGGACATGCTCAGCAAAACCTAGTACTTGATTAACGCAAAACTATAGGCCTCTTCAGAGAAACTTAAGGAAAATCTTTGCGTGAGTAACACTTTAAAGGGCCTCAGTATGGGCGTATTTGAGTTTTTTTCCTTTTTCTTTGTTTTTAAAGGTCAGCTTCCTAGATGAGATCAGAGCTGTCTGCAAATGTGACTGTAAAGGGCTTACTGGTATGGCACCCAGTCCAGGCAAAGCACCAGATAGCTGCCAGGGGGTGGTTTGGGCACCATATCCTGGCAGCTGCATATGTCTTCTAGTGGATTAGGATAAATAACCTTGTAACAATTTAAGTAAGTGTAGTAGCTGCGAAGTATCAAGTTCAGCACTTCCTATGTTCATAGCATAAAAAGTATAAATACCAAATAAGTGTTGTGCCTGCACATTACATTAGCAAAGTACACTGGGCAAAAGCAGTAGAGATACTCCACTGTGCACCTCCCAATACCGAAAGTAATAAAAATCTCCTTTTGTTTTAATACATGCAAATTGCTAATACAGTCATAAGGCAATTATCATCTTTGGTTTTTTCCTGCACATTTAGTGCTGCACATTAGTTGATTTTTCCAAACTTAGGAGCAATGACAGATCAGAAACTCCCTTTGCCAAGGTTTGGGTAATGTTTGCATCCCTAAGTAGTTATACAAACAGAGCTTGAGATCTAGGTACATGTTAAAAATATTTTGTCACTTGTGTCACACTTTTCAAATCAACGTTACGCTGGGTCCAGGTTATTGTCTTTGAGCTGTGTGCAGTATTTTTAGATGAATCATAAAACTGAGATCCTGTCCTGACAATTGGTTTATTGACTAAATCCCATCTGCCCTTTCTAGTGCACTAAAGTCTTCAAATTCCTGTCTGAGATCATTCAGTGTGGTTTGCCTTTGAATGGGGAGAGCAGCTGTTTTACAGAGTACTGCCTCCTCTGTGTTTTCTTTTGTGAAATACCTCCTGTTCGTGCTGTAGTCCTCTTAAGGTGTGATGCAGGCAAGTTTCTCTATACTAGAGTACATGAACATGTAACAGGTTGGAGTCTGTCTGACCTCAAAACAGAGTCTTTGCTCCTCTCCTGGGTCAGAAAGATTAAGGAAGAGATTACCTGAAGGCTAAATTTAAGGATACTGTAATTCATGTAAAGTGGGGCCACTATTTTAAAATAAATGAGCAGTTTCTTTAACTTTTTGGGTTTGGTAAATCTTAAGGTTGAAGTATCCCCATGCAAAGAAAACCTGTTGTTGAAAATCTCAGTTCTTTGATAAAAACTCTCCAATAATGTTATATTACTAGCTGTTAGATTATATTTGAAGCAATTACAAGTATCAGAGCTGGAGACTTAATGGTGGTTTGCTTCATTGAATAGAGCCGAGTGTCGAAAGCACTGGTACCTCTGACTCAGCTTTCCTCCTTGGAAGCTGCAGGCTGCTGAAACCAAGTTCATAGTGAAACTTCCTTGTCAGGTTTATTAGAAAAACGCCTCTCGTGGTGACAACTCCTGCAAATACTTAAGCCAGACACGGAGACCCCCTCTGCCCTCCCCCGGATCTCTTTTCAGACAGCACCGGGATTAGTGAGGGGTGCAGGCAGGCCCCCCCCCAGATCCCAGAGAGCCCTAACCAAAAGGCTGGGATAAGTATTTCTGCAGGAAAGGAGAGGATGGTGAGCTGGCTGCCCTTTGTCGCCCTGTTGCTAAGACTGCCGTGTTGGCAGGGCTCTGACCCCCGCAGCTGTGCGCGGCCGGAGGCCGGGGTCCTGCGGGCAGCCCTCGCCCCGCGGGGGAGATCCATCCATGCCAGCAGCTGCGGGCCATGAGCAGGAAAGCAGCTGGCTGCAAGCTCCCCTCCTCCGCTCTGGAGCACGGGGATTTCTGCTGAGGAGGGGGAGCCTCTGAAAAGGCTGGGACCGTGGTAGAAAAAAGCTGATAAATTCTCACTTCTTCCACTTCCCCTCCGGTTCAGCCTCTTTGCGGGCAGGGAGCTTGCCCCGCTTGCTCCCTCCGGGGCAGTAGTCCTCTTTGTTCTGGCAAGGGGGTGCAGACGCTATCAAAGACAAGGACAGGCGCAGTAAACACTGGCTATCATTTCACCGCGTTTAGTTTTCTTTTTATAGTTTCTTTTCGTTTCTCTTCTCTCTTTTTTTTCCCCCCACTTCTGTAAATGTGGGTGGGACTTCAGGGAAAGGGCTGGGAGTTACCCACTGCTCTGCTTGTTGAGTCAGTACAAAAAAAAAAAAAAGGGGCTGAGAAAGGGTTTTGACAAAAGAGACAGGAACCAGAGTGTGTGCAGTTTTCCATGCTGTTTTTAATCTTCTTTAGAAGCATGTGCTGTTTTTTAACTCTTAAGATGCATCTTCAGAGCACAGTTGTATTTTCTGCAGAGCGAGCTACATCTTCAGCTGATCTGAAGTGTTAACTTGTACTTCAGCATCTCGGTAGGAGACAGCCGTGGCAGGTTGTAACAAAAGTACAGGCATACTAGAGAAGTGACCCGTTTGCTTTCTGAGAAATGATACTCGCAAGCTGCCAAAATGACAAAGTGTTCCATGCTGGCTGGTTTTACAGGACCAGTGGGGATAGAGAAGATGAATTGGTCTGAACTGCTAGCAACTGAGCTTTTGCATTTGGTAACACTGGGACATTTGCAGAACTTGTCAAGACAAGTTATTGTCTTTTTCTTTACACTAGAACTGAGCTGGAGGTGTGGTGGGAAAATGACCTCTCAAAACCAAAGTTAATTCGATTCATAATCCCACACCTCCAGTTTTTGTGTGCAGAAGACATTGATTGCTGGGTTCAAGTTCAATAAATAGCAAATCAAGAAAAGTCTGCCAGGAATGCATCAGGCTTTGGCAAACAGGTTTCTGGGCCCAGTTTTTCTCTCGGTTGAACCATCTTGGTTTTGGTGGGATAGAAGAGGAGACTGCAGCAGCCATCCCATGCAACAGTGATTGCTCCTGGTGACTATTAGAATTTACCCTTAGCTCCTCATGTTCAAGGCAGATAAATACCAAAACAAGTGGGAAGGGCTCACGAAGAATAAGATAGAATGTGAAGGTCTAGTAACCAAGATAGCTACCAAGGTTTTACATGCTATTGCAATGTACATTAAAAAAAAAAAAAAGTTAAACATGAAGAAAGCTTTTATTACTGGAAACATTCAAACTCTTAGTTTTCTATCACTGCAGTTGGTAGTGTCTGTCTTTCTGTCTTTCTTGGGTTTGGATTTACTTCAGTTGCTGTTCTGTGTGCAGGAACAAAAAGTTTGAGAAAACAAGTATTTTGATTTTAACTGTTTTGTTGTTTATTACAGATCTCAATAGGCCAGAAGGCTACTGCAGATCTCTCTTTTTGTAGAGGCCGTGCTGTTTTCTGAAAGATGAGTTGGAGCATATCTGTGTTGTGTTTTTACAGGCAGATGTAGGCAAGTTCTGCCCAGTCTGTGAAGGTCTGAACAGCAGCAGCTCTGCCAGAGCTGGGCTGGGCGGCTCTGCAGAGGGGGATGAGGTGAGGCTGTGTGGGCGGCCAATCTCCCTTACACACAACTGGCTCCTGTGCAAGTGGGTGAGGAGGTGATAGTAGTCTGGGTGTTGTGCAGGAAGACAGTATGGCTTGTTTAAGGCCACCACAAACATCATTTAGTATACCCCTGAAAGTGTTCAAGGTCAGGCTGGACGGGGCTCTGACCAACCTGGTCTAGTTGCAGGTGTTCCTGCTCACTCCAGGGGAGTTGGACTAGATGATCTTGAAAGGTCCCTCGCAACCCAAACCATTCTATTATTCTACGATTTCATGAGATAAATACCTTTTTCCCAAAATTTTGACTTATGAGAACTGGAATTTAACCTGTTGAGCAGAGGGATAAGAAAGAGATGAGAGTCTCCCTGCCTGACTTCAGCTACTGAAGAGCTGAGTTTACACACATCAGTGATCAGAAGAAATGTGCATGGCCATTTTTCCATGCCTCGAGGAGGTGCATAAATAAACATACTTTGAGCATTGCCACAGCTATCTTGGATGTCCTTGGCAGAAAAGCAAGGTGGGTGGGTATTGGAGCTGATGAGATTAAAGCTAGTTCAGGTAGGCCTACCCCAAGCCATAATAGAACATACATGGTAGAAGTATAAAATTAAAGAGCATATCCCAGGAGACATGGGATAGTTCCTCTATCTGTCTTCAGTTCTTCTCTGCAAAATTCTTCACTTTGCAAAGGCTTTGGCTGGCACCAGACAGCTGGCAGTGCTATGTAAAATGAACTTGGCACTGGATAAAAACAAGGTTCTATTGCTGCCCATCCACAGAGCAGAAGAACATGCAGCATACAAAACATGAATAGGTGACCAGAAAAAATTACTCAATTTCAATTTAATTACTTGTTTTCAATTACTCAAAACAACTTCTGATTTCTACTGTTACTCATTAGTGAATACAATTGTGCCTTATTTTCTTCATAAATTACTGTAGTTATAAACTCTTAGCTGATATGTTGTTGGGGAGAGAAGAAAAAATGGAGAAGACGGCTTGAATTACTTCTCCTGCATAGTGTCGTTCTGACACTGCAGGTCACTTGTGATTTTATCTTTGAATTGTAACAGCCCTAGGAATTGCGTGGCAATTAGATTTAAGAATAGAAGGCCTTACTCATGGGAGAGTCTCCTTAGTCTTTTCAAAAGGATTAGAAGCAGACACACTAGCTGCCTTCAAGGGTTGTCTCTGTGGGTGTAGGGCACGATTACAATAGTCAGTTGTCCTCCTTGGCAGCATAGTAATAAAAAAACCCCCTTTGATTGTCTTTCATGCAAAGTCAAGACTGGCTGCTATACATATGATAAGCAGTCAGTTCCAACCTTGTGTGAGATGAATACTCCGTGGAAGTGACTGTTTGTTGTTCTGATTGTTGGTCTGTTTGGAGGAGAGAGGGGCTACAAGCCAAGGACTTCTCCTCCCACCCTTGCCTCCAGTGAAAGTGAAAACTTGGTTCTGTCAGTGCTCAAGCCTGCTGATTAGGGCTGCTTGTTTTTTAAATGCTTGTGTCACAGAAGGCTCTGCTGCCTCTCAGAGCTGTGCAGCTTCCAGTTTACCAGGTGTTCCTTTTTAATCAGGGCAGTCAATTGCCTAACAGTTTATAAAAGGCCTTAAGTGAGGAAGTAATCAGCACTGTCTATTATAGCAAGAATAGGATTTGCAATCAAATAGTGACATGACTAATGTCATTGAAACGTTTTTACATCGGCAGCTTAATATTCTCAGGCCATATGCCTCAAATTGGGTATGGGGGAATGAGTGTGTTACACCTCATGGCACAGGTAATGCAAGGGTATGAAGTGGCCAGTTTGCTGTAGAGCAAGCCCAGATGATAAAATGAGTGGGGTCCTTGTCCATCAGATCCAGTCAAGTCAGACATCTTACTGTTGTCCAGAAGTTCGCCCCGGTGATAAGCAGGTGTGTGAGCAAAGTTCAGGCAAAACTGGATGCTGAAAAACATCAGAGAAACTCCTCCCTGAAGAAGGATCTCCTGAGCTGAAGGGAAATCTATTTTGAGCTGCAAACATAAGAATGTTCCAGGAAACTACTCCCGTTCAAACTAGTATCTAATTATAACTCCCAATTCCTTTCACTTCCATAAGAAATACTTTCTCTTCTAACTTTTAGTAAGGTTAGAGGATAATTCAGGTTGGAAGGGAAATAATGTACCAACAATTACGATATCTCTCATAAATGCCTATTGTATGGGATGGAGACCTTGCCCCTTTACTGAATTCTTGATTGTGTAAAAGGAGACAAGGAAACCCCACCCAGCTTATAATGCTTTCTGAACATAGTATGATTTTATCTTTCCTTTCCTCCAGGATAGTATACATGATTTCATTTCTTCTGTATATTTCCAAGCAATCAGCCAGTTTTGTTAGAGAACAGGGGAATTTTAGCACTGAGGGAGATCAGCCTTTATGGCTGGGAGTGATTCATGAATTGGAGAGTCAGATCCATGCTCCCAAATGACGTATTTAGGAATAGCATTAAGGGTCAGTCTTGGAAGATGTTACAGTCCCAAATGGGGGGCAAGAAAGCGCAGTTAAATACATGGAGAAAGAAATGTGGAACATTCACTCCCTGTGTTGCTTCAGAGGCCAGTCAGCATGAGAGCACCCTGAAGAGTTTGTGACTTCAAACCAAAGTGCTGAGTCAAAGTGCAGTAGAACATAACTGTCTTCTTAACATTTCTCACATCAGTTAGACATCCCTCACTTCTCCATAGAAGGAACACTATTCTCAGAGTGTAAAAGATTCAGCTAGGGCTGGTTTCCAGACAATTACATTTCAAGTGAGGATGGAGATTAATAATAAATGTCAGTTCCCTTAGAAGAGTCTAGATGCAAATATGGTCTTTAGAAGCTGGGTTGTGTTTTACTAGAGAATTTTGTTTGTTTCCAGTCTGTGAATATACTTTGAGAAGGTTGTCAAAATAGAGGTATGTTCACTTATCTGGGGCAGTAACAAAGGACGTCTTGATGTAATTACTTTACAATTCCCTAAAGCTTCTAATTAATTTTTTTCACAAACCTGTTGGGCATACTAAAAGCTGTGTTTGCCACATTCATATTTCACAACCCACTTCTGCTTTCAGAGTAGAGTAGAGCAATTCTGCAGAACCAAGGAAGACTGAAGGGATTTCAGTTTTAAAGCAGAGCTACGCTCAGTGTTTAAACAGTTACTTGATTACCTTTAATGTGTGTTCTATCAGCTTTGCAAGTGTCCTCTCCATATATTCTGGCACTTCGCTTCTCTTGTGGTTTAAGACTGGTGTTCCCATTGAAACCACCCCAAATGACACACTGCTCACCCACTTCCCCTCCCCTGTGAGTGGCTGGTGAGGAGAATGGGAGGCGCAAAAGGTGAAGATCACAGGTTGAGATAAGAACACTTTTCTGGAAGCAGCAATGAGATAAGAAAACGAACACTAACAGCAACAATATTAATGGCAAAATTATACAAGAGAGGTGAGTGGTTCATTTGCAAATGCTCACCATCACTCAGAGCCTGACAATACCCAACCATGCTGCGCTACCTCGTCATGGAAGAGACCCCTTCCGCCATTCCTGGAAAATGGTGTGAGGTTGCATAGAGCAAACTCAGGGTTCTAGCCGTGCCCTCTCCTGGCTACTGCAAAAATTAACCTTGTCCTGTCTGGAAGCAGTACAGCTTCTTTCTTCCTGGGTTCTGGGCCCAAAGGAGTGTGGAAATAACATGCAGTGTCCTGTTACTATATGAGCACATTCCTAGTTATTTTTTTTGGTGGCAGGACTGAAAGGTGGGGTCATTATATCAATTTGCCTGAATTGCACACATTGGGTGAAGAGTTTGAGGCCTCTATCCTGGTTCAAAGATAGGTATAATGTACCCTTCTGTGTAGGATTCTAAATGAGGTTTGTTTCACAGGAAACACAGGGCAATTTGGGTTGGAAGGGATCTTTGAAGGTCGTATAACCCAACCCCTCAGCAATGAGCAGGAATATCTTCAACTAGATCAGGTTGCTCAGAGCCCCATCCAACCTGGCCTTGAATGTTTCCAGGGATGGAGTATTCACCACCTCTTTGGGCAGCCTGTGCCAGTGTTTCACTACACTCATCATAAAAAAATTCATTCTTACATCTAGCCTGAATCTACTTTCTTTTAGTATAAAACTATTACCCCTTGTCCTATCACTACAGGCCCTAATAAGTTGTCTGTCTCTTTCTTGTAAGTCCCCTTTAAGTAGGGGCCACTGTAAGGCCTCTCCAGAGCTTTCTCTTCTCCAGACTGAACAGTCCCAACTCTCTTGTTGATTGCATTTTATGTTAATTATCTGAAGGCTAAATAGAAAAACTTAGTATTTATGCAAAGTAAAACATTACCAGTGATTATTAACCCATAAACAATAGGACAAAAAGCACTGAGAAGAAACAATACTTCTAGAAATTGATACAGGGCTCTTTCTTGAGTCACTGGGGTGGACACTTAGTCATAAAGAAGTATGCCTTTTCTGCTAGTCATGTGTATGCCTGGTATAATGCTGTGTGTCCCGATGAAGGCTCCCAGTGATGCCAAGATGAAGGCTACCCACAGTGTTTCTGTTGTGTAGGGATTGGGAAGGGATGTGCTTTGTGGAATCATTTGCTCTTACTCTGTTACCACATCATCTTGCGGCTCTGCAAGACCAGTGGGGTAGGTCCAGCTGACAGATGCAAAGGTAAGGTAGAGCAGCTCGTGTTGTGGAACACATGCTCAGGTAACTTGCTTCTGTTTCAATGTCCAAACTAAGGGAGAAACAGCAGGAGAAGACAGGGTTCAAAGAAGAGGCAGTATGGATTCAGGTATGAAGAGCTCTTCACTCCAGAAAGACTGAGTAGATTGGCACTGTTTAGAGACAGTAAGAAAGGAGAAATAGAATACTCTGAAAAACAAATCTGATGGGAAAAGGCAACCTAGATGCCTCTGCTTATTTTCCCATAGTCACACAAAGTTGATCAGTGAAACTGGAAGTCCAAAAGCATAACAGCTGTAAGGTGTGCTCTGTACTACCCCATAGCCTAGTAATTCGTTGTCACATGCTGTCATTATCTTAGCCAGTGTTCCAGAAGAATACAAAATAGGGGTAAATAATTGAATAATGAGGAGCAAGCAACTGTATCTAATGCCTTTAGTTCTTTTACTTATTAAGCTGTGTAATGATTCATAAGCAAACCTAACTTCCTGGCAGTAGAAAATAATTTTTTTCTAGCAGCTTAAGCAGCTTACATGAAGGGAAAAAAATACGTCTCCAAAGCTGTTCGGGAAGCTGTTCCCATTTGGGTGGGAGCCTGAAAACTCCCATTAACTCTCACTTTTAATGTCTGGTTTCTCAGTGTATAGAACACTGGTAAAATGGAAAAACTTAGCACACTTTCTGAAAAAAATCTGAAATCTATCTGGCAGTTGGGCGTCCCTCTCCGCACATCATCAGGCACGGGAGAAGCTGTGCAGAGGGAGGTGGATAGCACATGAGCTTGAGTCACAGGAGATAAGCATTTCTATATCAGCCACCTTTGAGAGAAAGGGAGGATGGAGGTTCTCTAGAGACAGCATAGCACTGCCTGCTGTTGCTAGAAGCAGCTCAGTTTTGTCCATGACTTGTTAGTCAGAATGGCAGTACAGAACTGGAGGTTTCAGTATTTCTGTTAATGGATGAATTGACCATTGACAAAGTCTGTATTTCAGTTGACTTTTTTTCCTTTTTCTATTGTCATTGAGAGCAAATAATTTGAATAGAAAATTTCATTCTTGCAGGTCAGATTGTTTATCTACTATTCAGTGCTGAGTGGACAGGATAGTCCAGGTGATAACAGTCACAAGTTTAGCATGGCCTCATGCAGGGAAACAACAGTCTGAAGTATATGATGAAACTTTCAAAACTGTGTTTTTCAACATCTCTGATTTGCAAGCTGTCTTAATATTTCACTGCTGGAAGCATGGACTTCTGCCTCAGGGAAGGGGGTGAATTTGCTGTAGGCTTGCTGTCCTCAGTAACCTGTGATAGATGCTGAAGAAATAGGCTGCCCCTATTTGCCCTGCATGATGCAGCAGCTGAGAGGTTCAGGACTCTGGTGTGAGAGAATCAGAGAGCTGTGAGTTATGGTAAAAAGAGTGATGGGACAGGTTCATTAGCAAAAGGGCTGTGCATCCTCCTTAAACACCAGAATGGAGGTGCCTGTTTTGTTTGATGATGTGCAACTTGTGATACACAAAATTGAAGGAGAACTGAAGAGGAGGAAGGAGGTGGGCAGATGTCACCTCGCTCAACAGGGTTGCTGTGTTATGCCAATGAATTGATAAAAAAATGAGCCTGAAACCATGTGATGGAAAACATATTAGATATATGTCCACAATGATACTTTGGTCAGGAAAGAGTCAACCTAACTCCAGACGGTGTTCAAAAGGTTTAAGAAACTGCATGAAACGGTAATGGCTTTCTTATGTGCATTGGATATTGAGATTATTGTACGTTGCTGTATTATCCTAATGTTGTTGAGGAAACTGGAGAGAACTCCAAGAACAGCTTAAAGCATGAGAGTGAGCTGGGTAATCACCTTAGGAAAAAGTTCTGTGAGCAGTGTGTGCAAACTGGCAGCTCTGTTGTGGGAAAAGTGCATCATTACAAACAACAGAATAGTGTAATAATAATAAGTATAATAACTGTAATAAAGCAGAGAATGATTGATTTCAGTTGTTAGGATCAAATAGAGAGAGGAAGTTGAGAAATCTAAGGTTAATAACAGGAAATACTTTATAGTCATGAGGCCTGCTTGGGCTTCCGAAGTGTCTTACAAGGAAAATTATGGTAGTCATGCTAATAAGGATATTCAGGAATGAAGCTGATGAATCATTAATAAATATAAAAACACATGTCATGGTAAAAACAGAGTTAAATACTTACAGGTTTCTCTTGCCCTGTTCAGAATCTTCAGCAAGACAAAGTGAAAACTGTCGTTCTGTTTTGAAGATGGTATCTATACCTCTCTAACTGTCCCAATACCCTGTTTCACATTCCACATTTCTCATTAAGCAGCAAATTCCACAGGGTGACCAACTGAGAGATTTTTTTTTCCTCTCTGAGTCTTGGGAAAAATGAACTAAGTCATAAAGGAGGTAACATGAAATTGCTGTCAAAGTGAATTGCATTGTGACTGATTGCTTGTCCTCTGCCTTGTGCTGCTGAAAGTCCCATGCTTACCAGGGTACAAACATGAGCTCTTTTAAAGCTTTGCAGTAACTTTGGAACTCAGACGTTTTCTGAATACACTCTAGCACAGGGGGAGAATGTCATCCCCAGTAGTCATTTCTTTCCTTACCACCTGCTGTCTGTGCATAATTATTTGTCTTGAGCCAAATAAAGGTACATTTTGAAATTTCTCTGAATTGGTACTGTATAATGAATAAGAAGAATGGTGCATATTTCAAAGTACTTGCATAGATCTAAACATTTTAGTATCTTCATTCTCTTTAGGTGGTGCCCTGACTAATACAGATAATTCTTGTGTACAGAGACAATCATTTGCATTTTTAATGCATCTCCTTGAAGGACCTACTTGTCACTTACTCTGAGACTGCAACGGTGATGCAGCACACTGATATCTTAATATGAAAGTCAAAGTGACTTTTGTTTTAAACTGACAAACTGACTGACTAAATCACCTTGCTATTGAGGAAAGCAGTAAGGATCACGTTTTTCTTCAACCTTTGGTGAGTCTGTACTGTCCCAACGGGAGTGTCTGTTGGAGTTAGTTTCTGGATGGAAGTCATTAATGGCTCATTTCATCCTGCTCCCAGGTATTCTTCTGTTCATCTGTCCAACCCCCGCCAATGTCTTAGCTACAGGATATGCTTTTTCTGTCTTCACTAATGTCTGTGTTTGACAGACCTTTCCAATTTTTCTAATGTGATTTCAGCTTCCAAACAATTTGCTGAAGAAGTCTTGAAAGCACACAATGACTACAGGAAGAAACACGGAGTCCCCCCATTAAAACTCTGCAAGAAGTTAAACAGAGGAGCCCAACAGTGAGTTCAGTCCTTTCCTTTCTCTAACGAGATTTGTGACACTTTTATCTGTTACGTTTGACTGTGTATACTGCAAAAATATTTGCCTTTTGACATGTTGATACACAATGAAGATTTATTGGGTGGAAAGTGAGGGACTCCACTTTTTTGTCCCCTCTTTCTCTGTCACATAACACTAGTTGGTCACATGGACACTTCTGTGGTCACAACTGTAAAAATATTACTTGGAGCCTTTCTCAGACGTGGGCTACATCTGTCTACACTGGAATGTCTCCTCTGCAGAGGGCAGCTGTCTAAAACATGCTTCACCACCGCTTCTGTCAGATGATGGATCATCATCTGCAGGAGAATATCCACTGCTGCTGAAGTAGTGAGAAAAGAACTTTTTTGTAGTAACTTTTTTGTGGTGACTGGTCTAAGGTCAGTGGAAACAGGAGGAAGTCATTTCAATTCAAATTATCCACCTCTCTGCCCCAAAAGCAAAGCACTATGTTCTCTATTCTATCAGGAAGGAAATATCTTGCCTCTTCTCCAGTGTTGAAGACTGCACAACTTCTTGTCAGTCTAACATACAGTGAATCCATCTTCCTGCTCTCTGACTTAAGTCTTCCTTACAGAAATTTGAGTCCAATACTGCATTTCTTCTTTACTGTGGTTACAACAACCAGATTAATTCCCTTCCCTTTACAGCAACCTTTTTCAAAAAGTAGATTTAAAAATCTGCAGGTTTTTTTAAGGCTGATCCTCACAGCACATAGGAGATAACTGAGGGAGTAAATGCTGATTAAACTATTGAAAAGATAAATGTCTTCTCATAATATTAAACGGTGGGAAGTTTGATCCCTGCTCTAGACATGAGATCTCATCTCCCATTAGGCTTTCTGCCATATCCATGCAGACTTCTCTGTGCCGGGTGACTGGGAGCCAGAGAGGCTGTAGTCTTTGCAGAACCTGATTTACTGTCCCAGCATGATGGGACACAGATGTCACACAGATACACTGGCTCCTGCACTCCCAGACCAGTGATCTCTGCCAGGTATTGTGCTGTACAACGCACCATGTACGTGGCATGTGGACATGACCTCTGGCAGCAAGTGAAGTCTTGGTGGCTTCACTTTTTCCTTTTTTTTTCCTTGAGACACCTTTATAACTGGATACAGTATCTCTAAGAGATGGAATGCCAGCGACTCATTCACGTACCTTTGTAATCTGCTGGGGCTTTCCTTCTCTTCTTCTGAGGGTTGCTTTGTTTCTGTTTCACATGGTGGCTCACATCAAGGAAGAGATTTCACTGACTTGTCAATAGCACTTGTTGTGTCTCCAAAGCGCTACACTTGGTTTGAACAAGTCGGCTTGTATGAATAGTTCAGATTATTCTATCCAATATGCATTGCTCCACATTTATCTCTAAGTGTGCTGTTGCTCTTGCTGGGTATTTTTAGATCCTTTAGAAATTCCTCACAATCCTCTCTGGTCTCAGCTGACTTGCTCTGCTGCGATGAATGACGATAGAAAACCTTTGTTTGGTTTCAGTCTGTAACTCAACTTGTAAGAATTAAAAGGTACATGTTCAGAGACTGGTAAAACTGGTGGATAGCAAGAACCAGAAATGTTTTGGTCTGAATAAAAGACATGAAATTTAGGAAATCTCATAATTGTCAAGACAGATTTTGTATATTCTTAAATTCAAAGCAGAACTTCACCTTTTCTTTAGGTATATCCTACATATATACTTTTGTTTGTACGTATTTGGTGTATCTCTGGGTGCTTTTCTGCTCCTCTTTATCTATGTTGAAAATGGTATGTTTCCTACTATTTTCAGGTCCAGTAAGTGTGACAGGTTAGATGAACTGACTATTGGATCCCCACTTTACCATGAGATGAGTCAGCCTCAGCAGGTGTCTGTTTATCTCTGGCTGTAATGAAGCACAGGGAGATGATCTCAGATGAAGATCTCATGCTTTCAACTGCCTGAGCTGGAGTGAATTAATCACCCTTTGTCTCAAATCCTTGGCAGTTTCATCTATCTGCAATATGTACTTTGTCCCAGTCTTGTCTCTAGCTTGGGATATGAGAATACTGAAAAAAATTACAGGACTCTAGTGATAGCATCTAAAGATCCTCTAGACTAGGATCTAGCAAACGGACAACTGAAAAGTTTTCATTATTTCTAAATTAATGAGTATAGCTAAATACTCTATTTTTGTTTTGGTGGGAAGATTAGGGCAGAAGAAAATTAGAACCTAAACATTGAAGTGCTTGGGTCTAAATGTTCACTTGGATAAAATTCATGTCTCTGGCAGATGCCAGTAATTTATGATTAGGGAAAGGGGTAGGAGGACAAAACAAACGTGGTGATCTTTCCCCAATATCTTCTCCTAGGAATTACAGATTTATCCTGCAAATTATGGTTTTCTTAAGCGTCCTAATTTATTGGTTGCTGTTGTTTAATAGATTCCTCCCCACATACATACACCGTACATTTGTCTCTCTCTTTTTCAAACCCACATGTGCTTTGGTGTTTGCCTTGTCCTGTGGCGATGGCTTCTGCTGTACAGTGTGGAAGAAGTGCTTTGTCTTACCTGACTTTTAAATTTATGACCTGATGACTCTCTGCATTGTCACTATAAGGAATAACAAATGGTCTTTCCAATTTCACTGTCTCTGTACTGAAGCCTTTCCAATGTTGAATAAAGAGAGTAATTATTTTACCCATGATGTTCTTCTTAACCCTATTGTTGTAAGAAAATAAAATACATCCCGTGCTCTCACACATGTCAACTTCTGTAGAAACAGTGCTGCCTATCCCTGTGTTGGTTTACACAGTTGTTGCCTCAGAGGCTCCATGTGGTCCCCTTCTCTTCCATCTTGTTGCCTCGTACATTGCTCTTTTATCACATTTGACTTTTTTTTCATTTGTAAATGTAGAGTTTTTACACTTGCATTGACTGAATCCCCACTTCTTTTCTTCCAGTCTCACTGAGAACATTTAATTTACTCTCGTGCGGGACCTAGAAATGCCAGGAGGTGACACCTGTAGCAATTGCTGCAGGTACTTCCCTTTCCCTCAGCAGCTGCAGCTAAGGATAGCCAGTAAATTTCCAGGTGCTATGCAGAACGTGGTGGAAGGAGATCTACCCTTTGGTTTCTTCTAGGCCCTTCTCAGCAGTGATAGAGAAGCTCAGGAAAGACAGGAAAAATGTGTTTTCCCTTTGCCTAACTCATAGGTCTACATAAGCTTAAAGCACCCCTGGCTTCAGGGCTTTGCAATGTGACTTAAACCCATCATCTTCCAGCACAATTCCTTGCTTGCATCTCCTTCTCTTCCTCCTGTTCCCCCTCCCCTCTGCTTGCTGCACCTGCAGTCTCTGACCCAATGTGTTTCCTTTGCTAGGTATGCAGAAGAACTGGCTACAACGAGGGTCCTCAAGCACAGCTCCGAGTCCGCTAATGGAAAATGTGGAGAAAACCTAGCATGGGCATCCTATGACCAATCAGGTGAGCTTTCTTCTCTTGTTGTCCCACAGACACCTGATAAATGGCTTGTCTCAAGTACTTTGGGCTCAGAGCATCTGGTTGCAAGAGTGCTGGAGTTTCCTCTTCAAAAATATATCCACCGTAGCCCAGCTCAGGTTCCCTGGGGACAGGATGGTGGTTTGCAGTCACCTGTGTGTACTGAGAGCAAGAGGCATGTGTAGGCACAGGGAGGGTAAGGGACTGTGGTAGTGTGTTTCGTCCCTTTGGAGGTAGGACTTGGCAGCTAGGCTGCTCCATATGTCCCTGCTGTGGAGCTGTCTTTTATGTCCATGGCAGGAGAGAAGGAAGCCATCAATGCTCTGGACTTCACCTTTGGCCTGAGCTTGTCCCTGCCAAAGACCGGTCTGCCCACAGACCAGCTGTGGTGAGGAAAGTGGAAAAATGTCTATTGCACACTGCACAGCAGTTCCTGTTTGTGAGGGCAAAAGTGAGGGACTGCACACCAAAGTGACAGTGGCTAATGTCCTTCCACTAATACCTTCCACTCGGTCAGCAAACAGGCTTTGAGCCCTTTTCCATGCTTTCATTTTTGAAGACAAACTTAACTCCATGTATATTCTGATTGTATAATCTAACATGTAACAGGCAGCCTATGGTTTGGGCGCCCCAGGAGCTGAATTTTGGCCAGGCTGACTGCCTGGAGAAATATTCAGCAATCTCTTCCCTCCTGCCTCCTCCAGTGAGCAGGGCTCATGCCTCAGCCTGCTGGGACAGCAGGTGGGATGTATTAAAAGTGACCACTTGCTTTCTTTATTCCAAACTACCCCTGGAATTTCCAGCACAGCCACAAGGAAATGGCAGCTTGTTTCTGCAGGCTGAAGGTTGTGTTTGAAGGACATGGAAATTTTAGTGAGTTTTAAACTCAGGGATGCTGTTCAGTTCGTCTTCAAGTGCCAACTCAAGTCCCAAGTGGGTATGTTTTCATGTTGAAAAAGAAACCCATGCTGGAAAATTACAATTTGATCTGCTCATATTTGGCATTCTGTCCTTTGCAAGGGTGTGAGGCAAGGGTTCAGAGCAGTATGGGAAAACACAGATGTATGGCTAAGTTTGCAGAGTGGCTATGACTCACTGACTGAGCTTACTTCTTTCTTCTTGTTTGTGTTAATGGCCTGGGCTCCTTCCCCCGAGGTTAAAGTCACAGAATTCCCATTTAGAGAGCTGGAAACATAACACTCAAATCCTTCTGCATAACATCTGTCTTTTTTCTGGATCCAATTTGTTTTCTTCAATGCACTGTTTCTATACATAACTTTCCCATTTTGAACAGTTTTGCTGGTTTTTAATCCACAGGATTAAATGCCTTGTTGAGAAAATTAAGCTATATCATCTTTTGTTCTGTAAAACATTTCTACATTTCCAATGCAGCAGGATCACTCAAAATACCAGAATGAGAAAGCTAGTTCTTCAAAGAAAGCTATTTTCTCGTCTGGGCTTAGTCTTCATCTCTGTGGAGTTGGTTCATTCTTCCTCTTTTTCTCATATAGTTCCCTCTGGATAGTTAATTTGTACCCTGCTCAATGAGGCTGAAATTTGGATTAAGACATCCATTCAGGGGCTTAACAAAGGCAGGCAATGTCTTCCGGTTTCTTTCCCAGATGAAGCAAAACTCAATAAACCTCTAGCATACTGTGTATTCGCTCTCAAATAGTGATGCTGTTGTTTATTTTGGCTCTTGCTAAGCTCTGTAATACTGCCAGAAGATGCATTTCTTATTTCAGAGAAGATTTAAGCTTCCACTATAAAGCCTTGTAGTTTGATTCCTCTCCTGGTACCAGAATACCTTGAATTCTATTCAGGATTTTAGAGTTACATGGCCTAAAGCTGTTGCTAGAAATATGTTTATCCCTGTAATCCAAGAAATAGCTGACAGCTGTTTCCTCCCTCCGGTCCTGCAGGAGCTGCTCCGTGGCAGACTTCTCTTTGTCTGTGTTCAAGTAAGTGAGCTGTCATCTGCCACTAATGCGAGCGACCGCAGCCTGCCCTGGCAGCTGTGCTATGTCAGGCTTCTCAGGATGCCTCATCTCATTTCTCATGTGTCGGGAGGCTGAAGGCAAGCCCTGGATGTCTAAAATCTGTTTGGGATGGCTGGTGTGGTTGTAGAGATCGTGCCGTGTTGCTGGTGGAAGCAGTGCGGCTTTTGAACTCTGGAGAGTTGTAAGAGAAATCTGTGGGGTGTTATCACCCAAATATGTTATGGGAGGAATCTGGGTCTCCTCCAGATTGGGAGTAGTGGGCAGAGCAGCACAGGCTCTGTCTGCCTCAGCCCTGGAGGAGTGTGTTCTGACTGAGAGCCTGCCTTGATGTATCTTTTGCTGTCAGGCTTATACAACACTGTTAAATAAAATGAAGTAAAATAAAATAAGGACCTGCATGAGGAATGCTGAAAGTAGAAAATTACTTTCAAAAACTATTAGTATGACTTTAGTCTAGGTAGATATTTTATTTCTGAGGCAATGTTAAATCTACTTCTACCTTCTTTCCCCTCAGACTGGTGGAAGGAAAGTTGTGATAACCTAGTTTTAAGTAGATCACCCAGTTATTGCCCATTTGCAGAGAAATATGTCCTTTGTGATTCTATTAGAATGTTTTTAGCAACTTACTCAGTGGGATTACTTGAAGATTTAAGCATTCTTTGGTATGAGGAGAAACAATAAAGCTGGGCCCAGATAAATTGTTAGGGGGAGCTGCCACAGCATTATGTTCCCAGTGGTGAGGCTGGGAATGTGTCTCCAGTCTTGCACACACAACCACATACACAATGTGTACATGTATATATGCAGAGCAGCACAAACATATGCAGTCATCATTAAAATCAACAGCACCAATGGCCTCTTCCTGTTTCCCTTTTTGCTTGATTGCAATGATATATGTTACTGGAATATATATAAGTAAATTAATATAGTGTATAAAAATACAAATATATATTTCTCAGTAAATGATTTAAAAATAGATATCATGTATATTTTAGAGTGTTACATTACATATAATTTTATATATAGATATAGAAGTAATAGAATGCCAGTGTGGATCCCTGCAGTAACTAAGCTCAGACACTCAGTCTGCCCAGTAGCTGTCCCTGGATCCTGCTCTCCCCAGTAGCTTAAACCTGGACATACCAATCCCTGAGGCTGCAGTCCCACTGCAGTTGCCAGTACAGTGCATCTCTCACACACAGGTCCCTGGCTGCCGACCAAAACCCACTTTGTCCCTGTGGGAGCCATACGCTTCCATAGCTGCTCCTCCCAGAGCACTTCACCTGCTCGCCAGCCAGTCCCTCTCATGCTTTGCTGCTGCTCCACCAGTTGCCAGCACTGCAGACACCCAGGTCCCTGCAACCCTTGGCCTGATAGCACTTTTTGGCATTCACACCCCCACACATCTGCAGAGAATGGAGCTCCTCACCCAGGAGAACAGCTAGAAATGACATTTAATGAGACAACAGCACAACTGAGGAGATGCAGAGCAAGGCCAGGCAAGAGTAATGGCACCTGTCCACATGCAGTGGCCCCTTGATAGTAAGGGAGACATAATATCCCTCAGAGAGTGGTATCAGCAGCAGAACTTTACACCAGGACTTAATCCTACGTATGGACTGACCCCACACGGTCACTCCTCTGACCCTGTGAGGCAGCTTGAGGCACAGACAGTGTGGCCACGTTGCAAGCTCATAGCTTGGGTAAATAAAATAAAATCACTATGCTGATTCTGGTCCTGGTCTTGGGCAAAACTATACTTGGACACTAGTTCCAGGATTGTTGCACCAAGTTTTTATGTGAGGAAGATATTCCATCCTGATTGAAACTCATTAGGGTGAGATTCAGCCTGTTCTGAAGTAAACATCTAGTCAGTCTAGCTGATCATCAGTCAGCTATCTCTAGGAGAAGGGTGGAGTCAAACAGTGTTTCCACAGAGAAAGTGTCGAAACTTTGAGAGTGGTTTACAGCAATGCAAACAGGGAGGGTGTTAAAAAAGCCCAGCAGTGTATTTATTAATCAGTTCTGCAAGCAGAGCAACAGAAGAGAAGCTGCAGCTCTGACTGCAGGGCAGACCGCTTCTGGAGAGAAGTAAACTTTGTCATTTCTACTATAGTCAGGAATGAGGGATGGGAGTGATTTCTTTTCTCTGTTCTTTCCTTCTGACTGAAAAACATTTTGAACAGCAACCAACCCCTGTTTTGGGGGAACTTTGGGAGTAGTGGGAACTGTTTTCAACGAAACATTGAAAAGCAATCAAAACAGACCCTAAATACAACAGCATAATTTATTTCATAACACTTTTAAATGGAAATATTGTGCTCAGTTTTCTGAACCAGTAAGTCTGAGGATGCAAGTTGCTGCTAAAGCAGGTAGGCTCAGTGCACTCCTGACCCTTCTGCTGCTTTTTCTCTGGAAGCATGGGGGTCACTGGGCTCAAAACAGGGGTTTTCCTTAGTCCCCTGTATGCCAGCTGTCTCTTCGAACAGTGGTTTGGCTTTTGTCCCACCAGGGCATTTTTTACTGCTCCACAAAGGGCAAAGAATCAGAAGAAAAGTATTTCAGAGGAAAGAGAGAGTGTTTAATCACTAGCTACCTACCTGTCTTCTCATATAGTAATAACTTCCATATTGGAGTTCCCCTCACCTCCCGTGGCATGTGACAGATACAGTTAATTCCCTTCACTTACAGCACACTTCTTTAACATGATTTCAAGACAGAGTCTGTCAAAATTTGCCTAGTCTTTAGGTTACCTTTTCTTTTACTGGAAAAAAATAAGTCTTTATTTTCTCACAGCTTATGAGGCCATGACTCCTTTAATTCAAGGATGATGACAGCAATGCTGTATAATGAAAACCCAATCCTGCATGGAAAAAATGGAGAGTAGTGATCAGCTTCTAGGCTTTCATTACCTGGCCTCAGTCAGTTAAAAGCTTTCATCCTTGAAATCTGGGAATTAACACATCGTAGACTGTGCTGCCCAAATATGTTCATTGTCTTTCAGGTACAGGATTGAGGCGGTCTTACCTGATGCCATTGCTGTCTCCCTTGAATTAAAAAGTAAACAAATTTTCACACCACAGTATTTTTTAAATTAAAAGCAAATTAATTATGAAGAGATACTGTGTTTGTCAAAACTTCCATGTGCCTTGTAATGCTTCCATTGTGGAGATTTTAAATTCTGTCACGTGCAGCCTAGGCACACATGGACACATAAAATACAAGGGTTTCATGTACACATAAAATACAAGTATTTCATAAGGCCTGATATGTCAGCAGTCACATTCTGTACTTGTGTTACACCCCATTTGCCACGAACACATCTAAACCCTTCACAGCTTTGAAGTCTAGAATGGGACAGGATGATCCGCTTGGTTTGTTGCAGGTTTTTTTACTATATGCTTTTTCTTTTCCACTTACAGTGTATAAAAATTGCTTCTTGCACTTTCTTCAGTCTTCATTTCAGCTTTAGTGTGAGTAACAAATGAACAAATAAATGTGTTGCATACTTCAGCCATAAAACAGGGCTACAGGGTTTCTTGTTTGTTGGAAGGAGAGCAGGGAAAAAAGAAACCAATTGTTATTCCTGCAAATTTTGCTTTGGGAAGCAAGAGAGGTTTTGCTACCTTTTTATGTAAAAAGTGTGATTTGACTCTGCTAAGCACTATTCCTAACAAGCAGTGTGCCATGTAAGCTCATAGTACTTCCAATTTACTTCTCTCTAGAGATGGCATTCCATTCAGTATTTTCTTTTCAATTATGGCTCTGACAACCAACTTGCCAGGCTCACAGCATCATCCTTTTAGCTGACTGCAGTCATAGAAGCTGAAGTTTAGAGAAGTTAACGCAGTGTCTGACTTCTAGAAGTGCGCAAGTTTAAGACTTTTTGCTGCAAAATAGCAAAGCATGAGTCATTGCTGCTCTGCAGCCAACACTTCACCAGGGACCAGTGTTCCTTGTGATGGCAGGCAGGCTTAACAGCTTTGGCAGCTTGCTTTGAAATCTACTGGCCTTGTGTTGATGATCCCTCCTGAATGCTAAGCAGAAGTTTCATTATTGATGTGGCTCAGGGAAAAACCTGACCCCTCTCACCCCCAGCCCCAGTGTTTGACACAAGAATTTCCTAACAACCAGTAATGGAAAAGAAGTAGCATTTGATTTTTGTCTGCATAGCATCTGCAAATTCTGGTCTGAACTACATCCCTGGCTGTAGTCACAGTACTTATATAACTGTTGTAAGTGAAAGCCTTGGATGAGATGAGACAGTGCTGGACACATGGACTTCCACACAGAAGCAGCTCCTAAGCATGAATATTAGAAGTTTCTGGCTGTAGTACCCCAAGTTTGAGTGCCTCAAAATGGACCTGCACAGTAGATTTTGTGCTAAGTAGGAACCACGAAAAATTAATGCACTCAGAAACCTGAAGTATTCAATGCTGATGAGAACCTGGGAAACTAGAAGACATCAGAAGTGTCATTTTTCTTTGATTTACCTGGAGCTGGAAGGGGATACTTTCATGCATCTGCATCCACAGGTGAGAGGCCTCCTGGTGGCCTTTTGCTTAGAAAATATGGGACACTTAGACATTTTCAAACACATGTCAAGAGGAAGGAGCTGGTGCAAGCTGTATGTATAAACCTAACAACAGGAGCACTCATCCAATATGAGGTTAATGTGTCTTCATTACCTTCCAGGCTGAAAGATACAGAAGGTTCTGGGCAGAAAAAAAATGTAAACTTAAACTCAATGTGTTAAATTTCCAGATGTTTCTTTGAGGACTAAAGGGATTGCTGGCCCATCTTGATCCAAATGCTATGCCACACAAACCTCTCTTGTGCAAAGCATTTTCTGACTTCAACCTTGTAAAGTTTTAACGGCAGATGAGAACTGATGGGTGTCCCTGTTTCCTTATCTGTCCTCATCATGAGCTCTATCCTACCAGGAGAGTGTCTTGCTGCAGAGATCTTCCTGCAACGGGATGAACTCTACCTGTTTCTAAAGCTGTTGACTGGGTTTGCTGCCCAGGCTTTGGGCCGGGCTCTGCTGCCACGTGGTCCCTGCAGTGGAGAAATGGACGGACTGTGCATCAAGCAGAACTCAAATAATTGATGGCTTTGGTGGCAGGAGGTGCGCAAATAAAGGCATTGGACTAATTATTAACTAATTAAATTAATAAATTAGGGAGAGTGGCTGGAAAGATGCCTGATGGAAAAGGACCTGGGGGCTGCTGGTCAACAGCCACTGAACATAAGCCAGTGCATGCCCAGGTGGCCAAGAAGGCCAATGTCATCCTGGCCTGGATCAGCAATAGTGTGGCCAGCGGGACCTGAATCATCCAGTGATCATCCCCTTGTATTCGGCACTGTTGAGCCCACACCTTGAATCCCATGTCCACTTCTGGACCCCTCACAACAAGGACATTGAGGTGCTGGAGCATGTCCAGAGCTGGTGAAGGATCTGGAGCATAAGTCCTATGAGGAGTGAGTGGCTGAGGGAGCTGGGGGTGCTTAGCCTGGAGAAAAGGAGGTTAACAGAACACCTTACTGCTCTCTATGACTGCCTGAAAGAAGGTTGTGGCAACATGAGAGTTGGTCTCTCATCCCAGGTTACATGCAACAGGATGTGGGAAAAGGCCTCAAGTTGTGCCAGGGAAGGTTTAGCTTAGATATGAGGAAAAAATGGCATGTAAGGACATAGTTTAGTGGTGGACTTGACAGCGCTGAGCTAATGGTCGGACTCAATGATCTTAAAGGTCTTTTCAAACTGAAACAATTCTATAATTCTATGATGAAAGTAGCAACAGCTATTGTAAAGCAGTAAAGACTTGGTAACTTATAACTACCACGTTATCTACATTTCAAAACCACTTTTCAGTAAAAGGACTCTTTCTCTGTGTTTCTAGAAGTTCTTGACAGCTTTTAACAGAAGATCTTGATGGCCAGGCTATAAGTGAGCTACACTTCTGTGTTTATGTCATGATTCTGCAGCACATTTCTTTTGTCTTTCAGGAAAAGATGTGGCTGACAGATGGTACAGTGAAATAAAAAATTACAGCTTTCACAACCCAGGGTTTTCTTCTGGGACAGGTAAGTTCAGACTGGACACTGTTTCTTCAAAAACACTTCTATTTTAAGAAATTACCTAGCCAACTTGTTTGATATTTTTCAAAAATCTACCTTTTTTCCTTAGAAAAAATATTAGAAGGGGGAAAAAATTAGATTTCCAAAAAGTTTGATGCTAAAAACTGACAGAATGTTAAAAGAAAACAGAGAAGTTAGAATGCAAGCAAAATTTGTAGGGTTTTTTGAGTACTGTAATTTTTCTCCAACTCCAAAATTTTGAACAAGCAACTTATTCTTAAGGCAAATTAATTTGTAGGAAATACTAAATTGGAATAATACAGGAGTCCTACTAAATGTACTGTGTTATTGTTTACATTGACATGTGACTTCTACCAAATTATATCACTCCAGTCACAGAGATCACTTCAGTTAAAATCTGGAGATCAGGAAGAGGCCATCAGCTGCATATTGAAAATCCAGTGCAGAATGAACTTAAGAATATTGTTCCTTGAATAATACTTGAGCAAGAGAGATACCTGAACTTGTTTCAGATGAAGAAAATCATGTTTTTCTCCCATGGGATTTGTCTCCGCAGAGAGGGAACAACTGATGGAGCAGCACAATGCAGGGGTGGCCATTAAACGAGGCAGAAGTAGCCACAAACACAGTGTTCTTTTGAACAGTTGCACATGCAAACACATGGGGGAGTATGAGATGTTTAAAGCAAATGAATAATAGTCACTCTCAGAACTGCTGTTCGCACTGCAGGGAGTAAAGACCATGATGTCTTTGTCAAATTTCATGTCAAATACTTACCGAGCTACTTCCGTCATGATTCTCCTACTAAGTATTCTTATTTGCATATAGGACATGGAAATGGGAACAGTAGTATGGAAACAGATCATATTAGTGTTTTTCAAAACAAAATGCTAAATGTATGGGTCTTTTTCGTGTCCTTAGCTCATTCTCCTGTTACACAAAAAACCAGCCTTGTATTATTCTTTCTTTCTTTCCCAGTACCTCATGTGTTAAAGGGAATGTTACAGAATTAGTATCTAAAGTGAATGCCTATGTTTCTCTCTCTTTCTTCAGGTCACTTCACAGCAATGGTTTGGAAGAACACAAAAAAGATGGGAGTTGGAAAAGCATCTGCTAGTGATGGCTCAACGTTTGTGGTGGCTAGATATGATCCAGCTGGAAATGTTGTAAATCCAGGCTATTATGAAGAAAATGTTCTTCCTCCAAGAAAATAACTTTTAAAAAAATTTAAGTAGTCTTATTGCTTAATGACAAATGAAGCTGGATTTGGACCTAACAGTGTTTCAAATGAAGCACTATTCACTGAAATTTCCTGGTTGATACTGCTGTTCACTTCTTGTTGTGGAGGAAGCAATTACATGCTGTTTGAGTCAATCTGCACATTAGGTCCCTATTTTTTCTGAGGGGATGTCAGTTTATTTGAGGACGAACTATATGCAGCATTTCTGAAGGGTAAAATTTGTAAGATTTTTAAAAAAATAATTTGCATGCAGTCCATGTCAGCATGTGAGTAAGCACATGTTGGATGTCTTTCTTTTAAAACAAGCAAAGTTACAGCTTTCTGTAAACTGAAGATACCAGCTTGTAATTATATGATGTACTCCCGGTTTTCCAGTACTTTTTAATAACTGTAGTTATTTTGCTCTGTCTTTACCTCCTACTACTGTGGGACCTACTCTCTGCAAATGGAACATATGCAAAACTTCCTGTATGAAAGGTACATGTGGAAAATGTAGTGGCATTCAGACCTGTGTGTTTTTATTAAGAGGATCTCACAGAACACTAAAATGCTGCTGGCAAAATTGCATCCATCAAGCAAGCCATAACTAGTGCATGATCTGAAATGTACTAAAATTGTTTAAATCCCATTTTAGGTGCTAATATATAAAATATGTCTGAGATGAGTGTATTTCAAGATTAAAGTCCATCTTACAGTTTACAGTACGTACCTGTCTTATAATCAAATTGTTTACTTCTGTCACAGAAAAATAAGATTCTAGTTGTTGATATTTATGCACAAAAAAGTTTCCTTCATGGTGCACTTTGGATTTTATTTCTCAGTAACTTATTTTAATTTCCTAAGGAATATCTTCTTCAGGTGTCATGTTACACAGACTATAACATTCCCAAATCATCTCTCTCCTTTAATAATGTAACAGTAGGAGTATTCACGTTGTCATAATGAAGAGATTGTTTGCTCTTATTCATATTATTCAATAATAGTAATATTTCACTTCCTAGATTGATGCCTTGAAAAAAATGAAGGCTTAATTTCCTTAAGAACAAGGCAAGCAAAAATTCTGAGGACACTTTTCTCTGATGAAATGTGGATCGGGCCATTTTGGACAGGTTCATATGTGCTTCAATTTGGGGGTTTGTTTTCTGTGTAAATGTTTCTTTTGGGGGTTTGTTTTCTTTGTAAATGTTTCTTTTGACTTTTGCTGAGATTCTGTATGCCATAATTTGGTTCATGAACAGTGCCATTATCAACATACTTCTTTTTGTTTACACAGTTGTAATAAACTGCACTGTTATGGCTTGATTATACATCACTGTGATGCTGTTTGTTACAATTTTTTGCTGTAAGCAAGAATTTGTCACCTATCATGAACAACTGAAAAGTAAATATTTTTTAATATTAACTACCCAAGCCTTTGCTGTCACCTGATTCTTTGTTGAATAATCCTCAAATTTTATTTCCAGGGCACTTACATATGATGTTATTACTTTTGCAACATGGGTGAAATAAAAGCAGCAAGTGTTCTAGTCCAGGAAAGAAAGGAGAGACCAAGAAAGGGTAAAGCATAGAGCAGACCATAAATCATCACTTTGAACAAAGACTGAGCTAAGAGTCGGAGCTGAAGAGGCGTACCTCTTTCTCTCTCGAGCTCCTGCTTTGTATCTCGTTTCATTCTGCTGCTCCCTCTCTCGGCTGACGTGTTGTCAGTAAAGAAAACCCACTTGACTCCCACTCAGACGTGTGTGTTTCAGCAACTGCAGCCTTGGGGCCTTCCTCCCCTCAACCCTCAGCTGACAAGTGAGATGGGAATGAAAGCAGGACTTTCTAAAAAAGCCCCAGGCCTGCTGCAATTGACGTCAAGTTAAAAGCTGATGTTAAGTAAATAAGCAGTATTAAAATACTCTGTTTTTTCCTAATGACATTCACACTATTGGCCCTATAATTCCTTGAGTGATTGATGCAAAACTGTAAATATCGTAGTTGAGTGAGTCAAGTCAGAATCTTTGTCTGCTGCTGCCAAGGTTTTATTTTAATGTCAGAGAGAACTGTGAAGGTAGGTAAAGAGAGGACAAAACAAAACAAAGCTTGCAGTTATATATTTTCATAAAATGATAGTGGCAAGTGAACTCCTGGAGGTTTTTAGGCAGAGCATTTTGAGAGGCCATCAGAGGTAATTGGACATGGAAGAAGCACAAACCCACTCAGCCTCAATGCATGCATAATGCTCTCCGGAAAGGCTCCATGCTGCAAGTATGATTGTAACAAAAATAAAAAACCCCAAACCCTTAAGTCTTCATGGCCCANTAATTGGACATGGAAGAAGCACAAACCCACTCAGCCTCAATGCATGCATAATGCTCTCCGGAAAGGCTCCATGCAAGTATGATCGTAACAATTAAAAAACCCCAAACCCTTAATTCTTCATGGCCCGAGATTATGATGCTGATACCTTCTGCAAATGATCTCTGACTGCGCAGCAAACCACGGCGTACGTAGGAGTCCAAATGCAAAGGGAGGGGTAGTGCTGCTGATGTGACTCACTCAAAAGCGATATGATTTTGGAGAGTTGTACACTGGAACTTGACTTACCAGCCATCTGTATCAAAAGTCTCTGTGTTGGTGTGTTGCTCCACTCTCTACCACATCTTGGAGAGTTGTGGAGGTTGGGAGGTGGCAAATAAAGGTTATCTTCTGTCATGTTAGAGCAAAACAAGACGCTTAAGAGCTTCTTCAGACAGAGTTTTAAAGGTAGAAGTAACATTTGCCCTGGGGACAAAGAATAGGCTAAACTGTCAGCTCTGATACCAGAGAGATATACCTGTCTTTAGAGGCCTGCAGATGATTTCTAAGGTGTTTTTGCAGCAGCAGGAGGAGAAAGAGAAGGAGGAGGAGAGGAATTCTTGCTGGTCTGAGGTTTCATTTCTAGTCTTCTTGGTTAAATAATAACAGAGCCTTTGGGAAAGAACTGAGACTGGTCTTTAAAAGGTGACAAAAACCGAAGTCTGCATTAAGCATTTTCACTTGCCAGCTTTCCTCCTTTATCTTCCCAGAAGGACAAAGCCCCTCCCTGAGGAGACTTGAGGGTGTTGGCTGAGTAGAAGCACAACACGACCTGACAAGGTGCACTCGCAGCCCAGAAAGCCAACAGTGTCCTTGGGCTGCATCAAAAGCAGCGTGGCCTGCAGGGCGAGGGAGGGGATTCTGCCCCTCTGCTCTGCTCTGGTGAGACACTCTCCCTTCCCCGTGAGTACTGCATCCCTGAAGTATCTGAGGTCCCCAGTGTAAAGAGGATGTGGACCTGTTGGAGTGAGTTCAGAGGAGGGCCACAAAGATGATCAGAGGACTGGAGCACCTCTCCTGTGAAGATTGGGCTGTTTAGTCTGGAGATGAAAAGGCTCCCCGAAGACTTTGTAGCAGTCTTCCAGGATGTAAAAGGGACCTACATCAGAGCTGGAGAGGGACTTTCTACAAGAGCACGTAGTTATAGGGGGAATGGCTTTAAATTGTCAGAGGGCGGGTTTAGATCAGATATTATGAATAAATGCTTCACTGGTGGAGAGGAGGTGTTCAAAGCCAGGCTGGAAGGGGCTGGCAGGGGAGATTGGAACTAGATGATTCTTTAAAGTCCCTTCCAACCCAAACCATTCTGTAATTCTATGATCAAATATCCCCTTAGTCCACTACGTAGTTTGCCTTTTTCGACGATTGCCTGCCAAAACCCTTTGCAGGGTTGGCCGCTTATCTTTCCCACCACCACCACCACCCTCCCCGCCGCTCCCGTTCGGCTGGAATCCCAGGCTCGGCCAGGCCGCTCCAGCGGTGTCCCGGCTGTGTCCCGGGAAGCGCCGTTCCCGCCGTTCCCGGCGCGGCCCGCAGGGGGCAGCCTCGCCCCGCGGTTCCCGCCCGGCGCCGCCGCCCCCGCCGCCCCTCCGGAGGGGATGCGGCCCTCAGCGGAAGGTTCTTACCGCCACGGGTCGGCCGCGGAGTGCAGTACAGATAGTCACAGCACCCCGCGGAGAAGACAGGATGGGGTTTTGCTTTTTTTGCTGCGTGAATTTGACTGAAAATGCAATTTGGAAGGGGTTTATCTGAGCCCCCCCCCAAACACAGGGTGAGGTAAAATGATGGGAACAGGGAGTGGATTTATATTGCCCTTTTTTGGTGAGCCCAGTGACTGCACCTGCTAGGGCTCGGGGGCTGCAGCTCCATCCACACCTGCATCCAAAATTCACATTAAATTGTAATGCCAGAAAAGAAAGTAATAACATGGAAAATCATGACACAATAAGCTTTATTAAAGTGTCCCAGCTGACACAGTTCTCAATGTTGTTTTGTAGTCCTGACTCAATAGCTAAATGTCCCCTCTGGTCTTGAGCACAGGGAGAAGAAGGTGCTGGATACCTGTACGTGTACTGACAGGTGTCTGTCAGTGCATTGAGAATGGAAGAATACAGAGGAGGTAATCACTCCCCCTTGGTAGCAGGGTAAGGGCCTGAAATGCTGCTTCAGAACTATTTGACTGGATCTCTAGTGCTTCCTCCCATCTGAGGGAAAGCCGTGTCCTTCTGGGCCGCATAGGGGATGTAGATGGCTTCCCCACTCCTCCTGCCTCCTCTTTTCTTCATTCCCTCGCATTTACTTTGGTTTTCTGCAAAATAGAGAAGAAATCCCTGCAACAGAGATCTGGCTGTTGCTGGGGTATTGCCAAGAAGGGGTTCATTTGCCTTATGACAGTGGCAAACCCCTGCAATCAGTTACTTATTCTGTATGTTTCCAACACAAAACAAATAGCTTACAGTGCCTTGCATGCTTTGTGTCCATGCTGTGCACAGGCTGAGCCTCCTCTTAAAAGCCTCAATATAAAAGCTATGCCAGTATAAGAAGAATGAAGGGATTTCCCCCTGTCCTTCCATCACAGATAGGTTGCCAAATGCCTCACTCCAGAGTGAGTTACATTGTGGAAAAAGTGTTGATTCACCATCCCTAGAGATATTTAAAAGAGGTGCAGAGGTGGCGCTCTAGGGACATAGTTAAATGGTGAAATTGGCAGTGCTGGGTTAATGGCTAGACTTTATAGTCTTAAAGGTCTTTTCCAACCTAAAAGATATAATATTTCTGTGTTTCTATGAATTGTTTCTCCAACAAGCAGGCTATTTCTCTCTTATACTTGATAATTAGTGACATATTGTGTCCCTTTTGGCTGCTTGCCCACTTCCCTTGACAAGTGCAGAGCTTGCATGTAAAGCTCAAAGAGTCTTATGCAATTATTTTGGTTTGTGTTCTCTCTCTTTTCCTTGGTTGGGAATTACTAGTGAACACAGTGCCTTCAGGCTGTAATTTCCTGTTGCATATTTTCTGAAACCATGTGAGGGATTGTTCTTGATGAGCTTTCCAGGAGCCTGCTACAATTGAACTTGTCTAATTATCAGCCAGTCATAGCCTTCAGCTTCTTGCCACCCGTTTTCTCTTGTCGTTCAGGATTGTTTTATTTTCCCCTCCTGGGATTTGAGTGTTAATATGGATCATGGAGTCTCTGACAGTAGGTGTCACAAGTTTGTCTGGGTTAGCACAGAAAAATGTCAGGAGGAGAGGGCTGTGAGCACTAGGGATGCTTCATAAAGGGTTTATACAGTGCTAATATCCTAGAGCAGGGCTTACCAAACAATGGCCCAGGAGACAGCGATCACTGTTCGTGAGGGTGTATCACCCTTATGCTGCTCTTCAGTAAAGATATGATCTGGTGGACAGAAGTCAGTGTGAAATTCCTAGGGTTGAGTTGAGGACTCTCAGGGCTGGAAAGAGCATTCAACATCATAGAGTTGATTTTGACAGACCTGTGTACCAGTACACCCTACCTACCACACAGTCAGCTGAAAGGTGCATCATGTCAAGGAAGGTGATCATAATTTCTGGAGACTGGTCTATTCCTGAACAAAGCAGTGTGCACTGCTGTGCATCCAGGAGTGTTTCTATGAGCTTTCTTCTCAGCTCAGCTGCCTGTTCTCCCTCCCTCCTGGGTGCAGTGTTTCAGGTGTTTGTGGGGCCATGCTAGAGCCTGCAGAAGCCTCACTAGGAAGAGTCAGCCTGAAGGTGATGCTTTCCTCCTTTTCTGAGGACTAGGTTAGAATAAGGCAATTTACGACTGTATTTGTGGAGCTGGGTCTATCTGAAAGCTGATGTTGGGATCCTTGCTCTGGTTTTATGTGGTGTAAACGTGCTGGAGTGGCCTGTAAAAGTTTTTAATTCCCCTCTTCTGACTGCTGAGAGATTTCCTCCCTGAAACTTCAATATGCACTGTGGCACCTTCAGGGTCTGCGGTCACTCTGGGTAAGGAGAGGTATTGTCATGAATTCCCACAAGTACCATAGTCTCCTGCATGCCCTGGGGGAGGTTATGGTATTCAGAGCTTTGAAAGATCAGAGGCAGCTTGAAAGCTCATCTCTGCACTGCAAACTTTGACCTGTCACAAAGTACTGTTTAATATTTCTGTACCTTTACAAGCTAAAACAGGGTCTGCTCGCTGGCATGGTACCTTTCACACAGCATCTCTGCCCCTCTTCTCTTTCATATAACAGGATTTAATGAGAAGAACTGAGTATTTCTGTTTATGTATAAAATTTTCCAGGCATTTATCAAGGATGTGTCCAAAAGCTTTAAAAAAAGAAAAAAAAATTTTTTTTCTCTCTCTCTGTCTTGTATACTTCTATAAAATTGAATGCAAGAAAAACTCACTATAACTGGTTTCATTGTACCACTGTATTCAACAAAATGTATTCTGTACATTAGTAATTGTTTCTCTATGCCCATCACAATAGCTGAGGAGTTAAAATTGCTAATGATCTTTCCAGCAGCCCAGCTATTTTTCAGCTGCTCATTGAGGCCATTAATCAACATACCCAGGACTGCTTGAGCAACATTTGCTAGCAATTAACCAACGAGTATGAGGACTTTTTTTCACTATTACATTTCTATTCTAGTCTGCACATCAAATAAAAGATGTATCCTAACACTGCTTTTGCTAATTGAAAAGTCTGAAAAACAAAAGTTCTCAGACCTACACGGACCAGCGTGATATGAGTCAAGAGTGCATCTAATATGCTGGGAAAATGTTATATTAAATGCTCTCCCAGATTTCTGAACATTAACTGACCTCTTGCTTTCCACTTGCTCTTCCTAAGGTTATATAGATGATAGAACAGACATCCAAGCTGTGCTGTTAGTTACTATGTATTTTAAAAGACTTATTGAAATACTCCTGTGGGAAGAAAAAGAATTGTGTAAGTGTCCTCTTGACCTTTACACTGCCTCACTGTTTTTCTGTTCTCGTACCTTAAGCACTGAGTAGTGGTATCACCTCATTTTTCACTAGCAAGATGCAGGGCCAAAATATTTCTAGTATTACTTCAGTGGTGTCAGTGATGTTACACCTGGGGAAATCTTCACCTCTAATATATTCAGCTGTCTACAAAATTTATTTGACTGGAAAGTGTTACTGTGTGGTTTAATAGAGTTTCTTTATGTCACAGAAGGAAGGAAACAGGAAAGTTAGTGGGAAACTGAAGAAAGAGTTTGCCTCCAAAATTATTGCAGGGTACTTTTCCTGGTTTGCAGGACTTTGCAAGATGACAAATTAAAGACGTTCAAAGGAACAAACACACACCATAAGCAGAGCTGGTGCAGTATCCTACCTGTATTAATGTGATTGCAGAGGACCGGTGTCTGCCATCCTAGCATTGGCAGTTCTATGTGGCGATGATCTAGAAGCTTAATGTTGCCTAAAACCGGGGGAATGCCAAGTCTTGTAACTGTGACCAGAAGCAGCTTAGATAAAGTAGCATGTGCCCCAATGGCCAGTTTGCACCAGCACACCCACTTCTGTGAGCTTAGTGAGCAGTGAAGGGAGGGTTTTCTCCCTGGAAGAGAGTCTTTTTTCCTGTGTATGTCCTCCTGCTGGCTGTATTTCCGAAGTGCCAGAGGAAATAGTGCAGTCCTCTAGTATAGCTGGTAGTAGCTTTGGATCCTGGGAGCAGAGGAAGGGCTAGTAAAAGAATTAAATTACCTGCCATGCTTTAGAGCCTGTCTGCATCACTAATATATACTTTTGAGTTAAAAGTAAAGACAGGAGGATAGTATTAAACTTACTACTAAATTATCCACAGCAGAATTACTTTATTATCTTGTAAACCCAAGGTTTCATGTTTCGTATTCACTTTCCTTCACCCTAGACCCTGCAGGGAACACGTTCATGCTCTGTCTCAGGTTAGAGTGATATCTGACATCACCAATTTTTGCAGCATTTGTCATTCAACCATGTAGTTCTAATATGCAGGACTGCAAGAGGAGTCTAAATATAGCCATTGTCTTGGCCCTTATTTTTGTCAGAAACAATGCCAGTTTCTAGCCCACATCATTGTGGGGGAAGGAGGCTTCAACATGTGACACAAAAGCAAACAAAAAAAGACGTCTCCAAATACATTTAACATAACTCTCTTGCTTTCTTTTGGAGTATGACTCATGAGTTTTAAATGATTAGTAGAGCCTCAACTTCAATCTCCACTCAAAATAGCTGTGTTATCTCTGGTAAGAGAGGAGGATGTCACTTTACTGAGTGTGATGGCCCTTCTCATCCACACTGGAGTGAAAAAGCAGGCAAAAAGTGGGCAGGCCACAGGCCTGAAAAAGAGACAGTTTTGTTCCCCTGAGCTCTTTTAATATCTTCAACTCTGGCAAGTGTGAGATTTTGGGCTGAGGGACAGACCTTTCTGAGAGAGAAGTACAAGCTGAGTTAAAGAAACACGAGCTGACACCAGGTCTGAGTGTAATGCAACCTAATTAAAATTAAGAGTAGTTGGAAATGTGTTTGGTTATATTCTGCAGGCAATGAAAGGCTATTTTCCTAAAAATGCTATCTTAATGATTTGCTCAATTTATATTCTTGTCTTTTCATTTATTAGTTACCTAAACCTTATAAAACAGAGCTTTCTCCATCCTCATGAGGCAAGTATGTATACAAATGGCAGGTACTGATGAAATGTTTACTGAAAAGATTAGCTTGTCAATGCGGCAAAGGATGGATATTGATCCCCTTTCTATGTTTGTCAACCTGTAACCTGTTTAAGAAATGGCCTACAGCAATGAAATCCAATCAAGCACTCTCTGCAGCTCCAGTTTTCTTGTAATATCGGGAGGGGATTCAATCACAATAAAGGAAATGAACCACTTATCATATAAATGAGGGTAAGGCAATTAACAGGTTACAGGTTCCAAGTGAGGAGAGTTCCAACTGCAATTCAGGATTAAACAATGACTATTCTGTACACCTGAGCTTTTCCACAGTCTTTCTACGGGGAGGGGTGGTTATGTGGCAAAATAAGTTGCTATGCTGAGTTAACAGGTTTAACAGAACCAAGCACACTCTGTGCCCCCTCTAACTAAACCCCTGCCTGATAACTTTGTAATGGAAATGTTTTCAAAGGGGTGGCCGCAGCAGTCTTCTAAGTAATTAATGCCATTTGTCAGTCCATAGGGCCACCTGAAACACAATTTTTTAGTTTTATGAGAGATATGAGACATTGCAGAATTTTTATTTTATTCAACACCAGAAGCAAATGGAGCCTTTTCTAATATGATCCTCCTACATCATCATCCCCCAGTAAAGTGTGTCAGGTCCAAGTTGTGTTTAAGACAAGCATTGGAACCGTCAGACTACAGATACAGTTCTCAATTGCTTGTATTTTTTTATTTGCATGAATGAGTAAGAGGGCTTCATGGCTTACAGACAGACTGATGGAGACCCTCTTCCCTCCAGTAGAGTGGATACACATGTACAACACCTAATTTGTAGGTTCAGATCCCTGCCCTGAAACAGAGAAAACAGCATAGAATCACAGAATCACAGAATTAACTAGGCTTGAAAAGACCTCTGAGATCAAGTCCAGTCCTCTGACCTACCACCTCCTCATCAACTAAATCATGTCACTGAGTGCCACATCCAGTCTGGTTTTGAACACGTCCAGGGACGGTGACTCCACCACCTCCCTGGGCATATGATTCCAGTGACCAATCACTCTTTCAGTGAAGAATTTTTTTCTGATGTCCAACCTAAACTTCCCCTGACATAGCTGTGTCTTCTCGTTCTTTCACTGGTTGCCTGGGAGAAGAGACTGACCCCCACCTGGCTACAACCACCTTTCAGGCAGTTGTAGAGAGTGATGAGGTCTCCTCTGAGCCTCCTTTCTCCAGGCTAAACAAGCCCAGCTCCCTCAGCCGTTCTTCATAGGGCTTGTGTTCCAGGCCCTTCACCAGTCTCGTTGCCCTCCTCTGGACGCGTTCGAGTGACTCAATGTCCTTCCTAAACTGAGGGGCCCAGAACTTGACACAGCACTCAAGGTGCGGCCTCACCAGTGCTGAGTACAGCGGAAGAATGACTTCCCCGGTCCTGCTGGCCACACTATTCCTGATACCAGGATACCATTGGCCTTCTTGGCCATGTGGGCACACTGCTGGCTCATGTTCAGTTGACTGACAACCAGTACCCACAGGTCCCTTTCTGGCCACTTTTCAGCCACTCTGTCCCCAGCCTATAGCACTGTAGAGGTTGTTGTGGCCAAAGTGCAGGACTTGGCACTTGGACTTGTTAAACTTTATATTGTTGGACTCGGCCCATCGATCCAGCCTGTCCAGGTCCCTTTGCAGAGCCCTTCTACCCTCCAGCAGATCAACACATGCTCCCAGCTTGGTGTCATCTGCAAACTTACTGATGGAGGACTCAATCCCCTCGTCCAGACCACCAATGAAGATATTAAACAGGACTGGGCCCAGCACTGATCCCTGGGGGACACCACTGGTGACTGGCCACCAGTTGGATGCAGCACCGTTCACCACCACTCTCTGGGCTTGGCCGTCCAGCCAGTTCTGAACCCAGCAAAGAGTGCACCTGTCCAAGCCGTGCACTGCCAGCTTCTCCAGGAGTGTGCTGTGGGAGACGGTGTCACAGGCTTTGCTGAAGTCCAGGTAGACAACATCCACAGCTTTCCCCGCATCCACCAGGCAGGTCACCTGGTCATAAAAGGAGATCAGGTTGGTATTGAAGCATTTGTCATTTGAGACAAGGGATCAATCTGTTTGCATTCTTAGGTATGATTTTCCTTCTCCAGAACTACAATCCCTGACCTTGTTGGGAAAAGATGAAGTCAAGTAGTCTTTCCATTAAAAGTTTAGGTCTTGGTACTTGCGGTGGGTTGACTTTGGCTGGATATCAAGTGCCCACCAAGCTGCTCTCTCACTCCTCCTCCTCAGCAAAACAAGGGGAGAAAATAGGATGAAAAGCTCATGAGTCAAAGTAAGGACAGGGAGAGATTATTCACCAGTTACTCTCACTGTCAAAATAGAATTGAGGAAATGAATTTAATTTCTTGTCAATTCACAATAGAGAAGGATATTGAGAAGTAAAAACAAAAGCCAAAATTCCAAACACCTTCTTCCTGACTACACACTTCTTTCCACTCTCAATTTCTCTCCCAAATTCTCTACCTCACCTCCCACAGCAGTTCAGAGACATGGGGGCTGAGGTCAGTCCATAACATTTAATCTCTGCCACCCCTTTCTCCTCATGCTGTTCCCTTGCTCCAGCCTGGGCACTTCCCGCAGGCTGCAGTTTTTCATGAACAGCTCCATCATGGGTCTTTCCATAGGTTACAGCGCTGAAGGTTCAGACTGAGCCAGTGTGGGCCACCCAGCGGGGTCACAAATGATGCCAGGATCCTGCTCCAGCATGGGCTTTCCATGACATCACAGCCTCCTTCAGGCATCTACCTGCTCTGGTGTGCTGCCCTTCCCAGGCTGCAGGTGGATCTCTGCATCCGCATGAACCTCCCCGGGCTGCAGGTGGATTTCTGCTCCACACCTCCATGGNCAGGTGGATCTCTGCATCCGCATGAACCTCCCCGGGCTGCAGGTGGATTTCTGCTCCACCATGGACCTCCATGGGCTGTAGGTGGATCTCTGCTCCACCATGGACCTCCATGGGCTGCAGGGGCACAGCTCCTCACCATGGTCTGCACCACAGGCTGCAGGGGAATCTCAGCTCCGGCACCTGGAGCTCCTACTCCACCTCCTTCTCCACTGACCTTGTTGTCTGCAGAGATGTTTCTCTCATATATTCTCACTTCCCCCTCACAGATGCTGCCCAGTGTTTCTTTTTTTTCTTAAATACTTTATCACAGAGGCATCATTGGCATTGCTGATGGGCTCAGCTTTGCCCAGCATTGGTTCCATCTTGGAGCAGATTGGAACAAGGGCAACTTCCCACAGAAGCTACCCTGCAGCCCCCCATGCTACCAGAACCTTGACATGTAAATCCAATACAGAACTTAAGCATTTTCCAGCTGAAAAAGTGTGTCACTGCAAGCATTTGATCAGTGCTTAACCTAGAGAAAGTTTTCTTTTTCATCTTCTATCTCCAGTGCATTTTCTTTTCCTTTTCTAAATAATATTCTTCCAAAGGGATGCCTTTATTGCTTCAAGCGTGCACAGAAATAGACTTCATTAGATAAGCAGCCTTCAGAGGGAAGATCAGTGCAGTGAACTCATGGACTTGGGGAAGGCAAGGAGATACACAGTCTTCAATCCCCACTCCCTGTGTCAGCTAGACCATGGCAGCCTGTTCTGTCTGGTGCCTGTCTCATGTACGTGACATAAGTCTCTCAGTTGAACCCAACAGTCTCTAAGTTCAACCAACTCAGCTGAAGATACAGAGAAACCACAGCTGATCTAAAAGCCTTTCTGAAAATGTACCGTACTTTGGCCTGCTGGTGTGACCCCTGGCTTGGAAGAAGAACAAGCTCTCATGGTAGTCTGACAGCAGTGGAGGGTTAGTTTAAATTTTTCAGCAATTGACATTGCTGAGGTAAATTGTGTTTTGAATATTAGGAGTTGTTATAGGTGGACAGTTACTGTGTTCCTTAGATGTATCCACCCATCCAGTGATGACTACTGCCATGTTTACCCGCTGCCGGTTCCAACTTCACCAATCTCTTTCTAGTGGAGTAAAGAGTCCTTGAACATTGTCTCTTCTTTCGTAGAATCATAGAACAGAATCACAGAATGGTTTGGGTCTGATGGGACCTTAGAGATCATCTAGTTTCAACCCTCGTGCCACGGGCAGGGGCATATTCAACTAGATCAGGCTGCTCAAAGCCCCGTCCAGCCCGGACCTGAACACTTCCAGGGATGGGGCATCCACAACTCCTCTGGACAACCTGTTCCAGTACCTAACCGCTCTGACAGCACAGATTTTCTTTCTAATGTCTTATCTAAGCCCATCCTCTTTCATCTTAAAGCCATTGCCCCATGTGCTATCACTGCATCCCTTTTAAAAAGTCACTATTAAAAGCAAAATAATAGTTTGATTATTAGAATGAGTAAAGTCAATGACTGGAGCTATTTCTCATGAAATAGCTTGAAACCTTAGTTTTGTGACTTGAACTGACTCAGGAAGCAGGAATACGATCTGAATTAAAAGCAAATTTGAAAAGTTTGAAACAAAGAACTAAATCTTTCATATGCAATAATGCTAAATTTTTCATAAGTAAGAAATTTCATTTGAAATATAATGCTGAAATAAAGCTGTGACATGGTGGCTGATCTTCCAGGAATTCTAAGTGCAATAACTATACCCAAAAATTAGTGTAGACATAGGAATACTCAGGATAGAGTCAAACCCTTTAAGGTTCTTATGGTATTATCTTGCTGTGCAGACAACTTGCTGGTACCAGTACCATCTGGTCTGGCATTCCCAGGTGGAGGTGTCTGCCACTCATTTGTAGGAGAGAGGTGAATCCTGCATCTGGCTCCTTCTCTTCTCCCGATACCACGTCCCCCAGAGACTTGCTGTCTGCTTTGTTAATGATTAAGAGCTAACTACAGAAGGGCACGTATCAAGTATGGACACATTATATTGTGTCAGAATTGAGGAGGAAGCCTCAGGCTTGTGTCCCATGTGCCTCTCCAGTATTAATCTTCTCAGTACATGATATATTTTTCACCAATACATAACCTCACTTATTACTTCCTGCCATTAAGTGAAGCAAATACTCAGACACTCTTCTGGAACATCTCCAAATGAAATCTCAGAGTCATTACATTAACCTTTTCCATTATAAAGCAGAAGGAAATTAGCTATTGGCACACACAGAAATACTTACAAAGTGGTGCGATATTTCGCATAATTGTATTTTTATACTTTCCAACAATGCAAAGAGTTAAACAAAAGCATTAAAAATCCTGCATGCTTCATTAAAACTCTCAATTTCTCTATTTTCAGCAAAATAAGCCATCAGTGTTAGAGTCTATAATTGACACCATTGCTTAGGGAACAAACCTATGAATCTTATTAGAGACAAATTCATTACTTTAAGTCCACCCTTAGGATGCAGAGCTCATAAAAGAAACCTCTGGAGGGTTCAGCTTAGGGGATGAGATGATTTCAGGCTGCAAATCTACAGATTTGCTGTAATTAACCTGAACTAATTATTGTCAGGCGATGGGTCAGACATCCTGGATAAAAGCCCCTGACTGGTTTTGTGGTCTACTGGGTTTTCAGCAAGAGAGCTGCTTGTTAAACAAAGAAAAAGTACTGAAAGCACAGCCCTATATATTCTTAAAGCAAAATAAATCTTTCCACTAGGAGAGAATAACAGAGTCTATTTAAAATGCACAGTCAATTGGCACTCTGATATATATCAATGTTTAATACTTTTGTTAGCTATCTCACTGCAGGCAACAATCAGTAGCAGTGGTCGAAAACAACTCCTGAGTGGGCTACTCTGGTCTCCCTCCATATGACGAGAATGTCTGACTGCCTGCTTTCGCAAGTATCATTAGAAGGGATCCATTTAAACAATTCTCCATGCACTGCAGGTACATGTTATGGTCCTGTAATGGATGCTGCCCTGTCATTGTTCTGCTGCTGCATACAAGGAATAAGACAGAAGCACGGGTGCACCTACAGAAGCTTCTGTGGCTGGCACAGGGCAGAAGGAGCAAGATGTGCTGTACAAGATATGCTGAAAACCCTGTAATACAGAGTACACAGATTTAATTATCATGGCTTCAAAAAGCAGTGAGTATATTTACCAAAAGTGGGAGAACCGTTTAGTCTTATTGTTTTAAACACAGATTTTTCTATGCATTTAGATTTCTAAATTCAGTTGAAATCAGTGGGCCATGACATGTGAAAATGTCTTGAGATCCCTCTGTCTTTTGAAGTTTTCAAGACTTGACAGGTGAAGGTGACATGCTCTAGTGTGGGTGTTAGTTCCACCTTGAGTGGGGGATGACTTGCAGAAGTCCCTTCTGGCCAGCGTTTCTATGACCCAGTGTGGTTAACACATGGTTACAAGGAGAATTGTGTGCTCAGGTGCTGTCCTTACCCTCTTAGAAGGAGATGCTTATGGCTGCCCCTGGCTGAGGAATTCTTTACCCTTCAGTCCAGAGGTCCAGTGCCATTGCCTTTTTTTTTTTTAAATACATATCCTACCTTCCCATTCACCTCTACTCTTTATTCTGCTGGTGTTCCTTGGCAGATGATCACATATTTTTACTGTATGTTTCACTGATACAGGGCAATTTGTTTTCTGTTTTCTCTCTGTGTGTCTCTGATGCTGTGGGACTGAGTTTCAAACAGAGGACTCCGAACAAGGGAAGCCTGTGTATGAAGCAGCACAGCTAGGGCTGATTTGGGCAGTGATCACCTACAGACCCTGCAATACACCAGTGAGGGAGCAGAGGGTCAAGCTGTGGAGACAGTCAGTGGCTCTTGTTACATGTGTGACTTCAAATATCTTTAGTCACATTTTAACTCACTTGAATGTGACTTAAATGACTTTAAATTTTGAGCCTCTGCGACTCCCCAGGGAAAAAAATGTTCTGAATCAGTGTCACCTAATAAATCCCAGGTTCCTCCTCTGCTGCATGGCTGTGGAGTTTCTCCAGGTTCTTCATGTACTCAGATGCTCCTAGATAGAATTTTCTGTCTCACAGGAGTAAGGTAGGCTCATGTCTGCTAACCTAATGAGGTTCATCAAGCTACAGAGGTCTTGAAATTTAAAGAAATTATGACTAGACCCTTTTCCTTCTTTCTTTTTTTTTTTAACTTCTATGTGTTACATTGATGGGTTTGTTATTGGTTTCACTATTTATATTTCATTATCTTTTTTCCATCATTAACAGCTTTCCTACTGGTATAAAGACATTCCCTTGCAAGAAGAGGATTAAAAATTACTGGTAAAAATACCTGAAATCTGAACAGTTGAACTGAATGAAAGTATGGAAGGGATTGATACTGGACATAACACTACTTTTAAGTGGAGGCAGCACATGAGCTCCTCTGTAGATCTGTGAATGCATTCTTGCAATCAAAATTCAGAAGTTATTCGTTACCTGAAACGTAGATTTTAAAATGTAGCAAGCATTTAAATCCTACTAACATTCTGCAGGAGACAGTTCTTGAAGTATATAAAATTCTCAAGCCTTGTGTTTTGTGAGGACATCCTGCAAACTGAGATCATTAAAATATCTTCCCTCAAATTATTATGAAGATGCACAGGGGGGTTTTTTGTTACTTTTCTAACTTAAGTGTTTTCATTTTGCTACTGAATATACAAAGCTGTCCTAGACTTTGCTCACTCGGGCCTGCACACAGGCAGTGAGATGCACATGTCCACAACGTGTGGGCAGAGGTCCCTCTGTGTGTCCTGGAGGATGAGGGCCTCTGGCTGCAGAGCCCTCACAGCACTTCGGGGCCTGCCAGGGCCTGGTTGTCCTGAAGCGTTTTATTGAATGGGTCTGTTTGAACTTCTAAGGATCAATATTTAGTGTGAGATAGTATTTTGCTTCTGAACATTTCTTAGGTAACCCTCCGACCCTGTAAATATTAAGCGTAGTTTACTATGCATTGTTTCTGTTTCCTGATTTGGGCATCCCCATAATAACAATGCGTCATCCTGTTGGGAGAGCAGGAAGAGTGATGCCAAGTTAAAAAGTGCCTTTTTGCCATCCTTCCACACAGGTCCTCAGCTGACCCAGCTGTACTTTGGCCTTACTGTAGCACAGGCCTTTTGATCTTTATATAAACAACACCTTCTTCAGTGTTAACAAGCTCGCCCACTGTTGACTGCCCCTGTTTACGGATAAAACCTGGTCCTCTAGTGTTTGCTTTGCTGTGTCACTGGATCCTTTTCCCCTTGCTCTTGGTTCATGCCATTTTAATGCTTCTGACACAAACTCCTACAACAGGAGGAAAGCCTCCAAACCCCTCACTTCACTGCCCTGATCAGCTCTGACTGGTGTTTCAAGTGTGACTTTTTGACTGCTGGTCTTTCTCTAATCACCATCAACTTAGGGCAAAAGCATTGCAAGCTTCTTCTGTGCCTGTTTGTGACAGATATTGCAAATAAAATCTATTTCCTACTGAATGGAAAATCCTAACTGCAGCAGGAAATGCTGCAGTTATCATGTATCACCACTGTATGCCACTACAGACTAATTACTCTAGTGGATCCCAGAGAGGAGGCACTGCTACAGCAGACCCTCAAGAAACACTTAGGTAATATTAAATTGTAATCCTATTACCTTTAGATGTTCTCAGTGCTATTAATCTCACAGTTTCCAAGTCAGTAGTTTAAAAACAGATTATCTGAAAATCACAATGCCATTAACCTCTTGGTGTGTATACCATTTTTAAGCACAGGAGCCAACAGGAATAAAAATAATAATAAATTTATATTTTCAGTATCTTTCTGCTTAAGAATATTCCACATATAATTTAAAATTCATTAAAAAAGCACCAGCCATGGAACAGATTATTTTCATAATCTATTTATGCTAAAGATAAAATAAACATGAATAATAAGAAATGAATGTCTCATCCGCTGTCTTTTAGAAATCCTCTATTGGACTGGTACAAAATTATCATCAGATTTATATCCTTGCACCAAAAGGCATAAATAAAATGCACTACATGAGAATTATTGGTTTGATGTCTTGAAACAGGTTTCTAGAGTTAATTTACATACTAATAAAATTTTTGCTGGAAACTCACTAGTGGTTTTGCAAAAAAATCTTTGCAACACAAACTGCCAGGCCAAAGTAAAAATTAACTTCCTGCTGACAGAATGTAAAGAACTTCTTAAGCATTTTTGTATAAATTAATGTAAGATTATAAGTATAAAAGTTAGCATTTACATGCTTTTTGAATCGTTTCCTGAATTAGGTCTCTGTTTCTATTGCTTTCTCCTACAGGATTGAAATCTTAAAAAATATTTCCCTTTTTGATCTCTTCTATTTTCTGATCATTTTCTGATCCATTGTATCAATATCTGGTTATTAACGGACTTAAGCAACTCCTTGTTTCTGTCTCTTTAAGCTTCTGGTCTTATGCTTCCCTCAGTTTTTATTCTGTGTGCAGTTTAAAGTATTATTTGTTCCGGAAAAAACCCCATAATATGGGTGAGAGAGGGAGAACATCCAGGGCAATTACTCCCAATGAGTAATTATAGAAATTATTACTTAGGCAAAATAAATTATTCCTAGAATTTTTAGTATCTTACAGAAATTGTAGGGAATGTCTCCATCACCTTGAGCAGAAAAGGCAAATAACATGGAATTGTTGTCTCACCAAGAGCTGGGATATTTAAATTCAAAACTTCATAACAAATTACTCTTGTACAGGCTGCATCATCACTTATCCCGGGGAAATTACAGAATGTCATGGATTGCATCCTTTCCATTCCCTGGTCAGTGAGGAAGATGGGTGGGGCAACCCTTGGAGCCTGTTTCCTTTTATTGCTGGGTTGTTTGCTCACCTTTGAGCAACCCGAAGACGTCTTTCTTTTGCCTGTGCAAAGGAGCTGTGTGACATTAAGTTACCTATTTACAGAATGGATTAATATAAAAAGCTGCAGTAAAAAGATTAAATGGCTGGGAAAACATAAATCAAGAAAATGAAATCTTCTCCTTTGAAAGTGTACTCTTAGGAGGCCAAGAGCTGCACTTTGTTCCTAAAGTAGCATCTGTGAATTGTTTCAGTGCTGAAGATCTTTTCAGCTGATTTTCCAAGAGCTGCTGCTAGACTTTGATGATGCTACTTCTGCTGCAATGCCACAGCATTTTCATGGAGGTGGTACACATTGATGTATTATTTCTAGGAACCCTTCCTTGTCCACTGGGCTTTCTCTGGGCATTGTGACCCATGATTACTATCAGCAAACTGGATCCAATCCAGATGTTTAAATCTAGATGTGACTTCAATCGTCTGCTGAATTATGTCTGTCCAGTAATTAATAACTATTTGTGTGTTTGACATCGTAGTTTACACTCCTGTAACAACTCATTTTTCTGGCAGCAGTGTGATATTTGAGCTCTGAAAGGGGTTATTCCAATCCTCTAAGTGAACGAATCCCTTCCACAAGAGTTAGCCTCTTAAAATAATTATTGGGAAAAATGAAAGTGCAATAATTAGTCCAATAATGGCTCTAGTGGAAGAAAACAAATTAAGTTGGATATTGGATTTCTGAAACATTAAATTAGGCAAATTAGGGATCTTATTTTTCTTTAAAAACCTAAATCTGTAGTATTACTAAAGCAGGGCAGTGCTGGATGTGAGAGGAAAATAACTATCAGTTGTGAAATATCTTTGGACTGTTTAGCAACATTACCATTCACAGCCACGGAATACATTACATTTTATTGTAAACTTTGTTCCTTAGAGAAGTATAAATCTTGAAAGTGTGTCAATACTTGGCAAAGTAAGCAGTCTCTGGAGGCAAAAAATGTTTAAGACCATCTATCAAGTATAAGAAGTTGATAGCAATTAAAATCAGAGCTGTTTATGTATAAACATAAATTGCAGTGGTATGTTAAAACTGGCCAGTAAAAATCTTGGCTGGTTGGAAATTCCAATTGCAGAAGACTGCAAAAAGCAACATCTGAATTTTAAGAATTGTTTTTGTAGCATACACCTTTTCTTTTTTCTTTAACACCAATATTTTCTATGAAATGTTCTTACATTAAGGGAAATATATCTATTTATTTATTTTCACATCTAGGTATTCTTTAAAAAATACCATAAACAATGAAATGCAAAACCCCCTGAACAATGGGTAAAAGTAAGATAGTTTAGTTAAAATGTTACTTATATTAGATAAACACTAAACCAGGTTATATCAATATTCACTTTTATCCCAAAGTGATATAGAGAAGGACAGGGAACTATTTAAAATTAATTATACTAATCGTTATGATTATTTTTTTAAGGGGATGTACTTCCAATCTTTTTTTAAATTATGTATTTAAATGGAATTATGAATTGTTTCTCTTTAATGTGTGAGGTTCTAAGGAAGTAGACCATTGTGAGCAGCCTGCACAATTTTCTTTCTTTTCCTAACAGTTACAACACTCAAAACTTCAGTGGAATAAAAGCCCACAGAAAGAGTTCTGGGGTGCTTTCCTCTCTAGGAGAGGAAAGGGACTCACCTGTGTAACCCAGCTACTGGGTCTCTAGCTGTTGGTTTGACAGGAATGTGCTGATCTCGTTCCGGGTAGACTGTCAGATCTTCAGAGCTGTGGAGTTCTGCCTTAACCCATCCTTGCACTGTGCTCAGCAAAGTAGATCCACTGCTGGCCACCCTACCAAGTGTTCAGTGCAAGTACAAACAAGCTCTGGATCAAGAAGATGTGCACGTTTCCTAGTTTTGGGCCAGTGGTCAGTCTTGGATCGGTGTGTTTGGGTCAGTCCTTGAGGAGGTGCAAGGAGTACAGCCAGAACATCGATTACTGAGATGGTGGAGGGGATGTGTTGGGATGTGTAAGTGGACCCTGCCTGTTCTACCAAGGCTTCCATGACTTTAGGGATGGTAAATAAAGTCAGAGAGGCTGTCTCCTTCCTTAAAATACCGGGAGGTGTGAAGAAGACACCAACTTCAGATGTGACAGTCTTGAAGAAGCTTGAAGTGCAGGGGTGCTGTGCCCACAGAGAGTTTTGCAGGCCACCAGAAGTGGCTTCCCAGCCCATGCCTGGGACACAGGGAAACTTGCTGGCAGCAGGAGCAGTGCCAGGCTGCTGGGTGGGAGAGACTGTGGCTACAAAAAATGAGATTGAATGCTGTTAAACAGAGCATAATGTACAAAGTTTATTTGAAATTAATGATGCCTGCATGCCTTCAAAATGCATTTTAATATTTAAATTGCTGCAAAAGTAAATTATTAAAATAAAATGTCCATTAATTATCACCCCCGATCTCCCAAGTTACAGTGCTAGAAAATGAGAGAGAGAGTGCCTAGGTCAGTGAAGTAAAGGAAATACTCTTCCCTTCTCATGCTGAATTTCTTCCACGGTAAGGGTAACTCTTTTCATTTGTTCAGCTGTTCAGCTCTTCCAGACTGGTGAAAGAGAGGAGTGATTTGTTAAGTACTCCCAGCTTTCTAGAGGAAAAGAGTCTGAACTTCCTTCCAGATTCACGTGGCTCCTGTTGTGTGCACACGCTGTGAAGAAACCATAGCACAAGTAAGATGGTGAGGCAGAATTTCATTGCGGATGCCTGCTAGACCTTGGATCTCTCCCCTCCTTTGTTGGAAGAGGCCCTGCACAAGGAGGCAGTCTTCTTCCTTTTGCTTCCAAGAGCAGGGCTACTGATGGGTCCCTTAGCAACACAAGGAGTAATGCGAAGCCCTAGAGAATAACAAAAGTATTCTGGTATTTTTAAACTTAGGCTTTGTCTTACACTGTTTCCACCAAGAATTTGTGAGAATTTCATAGAACAAGACGTGAACAAATCAATAGAGGAAACAACATCTGAACCACAATGCAGGCATTTAATGTCTCCTTGTGCATTAAATTACCCAATTAATGTTTCCTGTTGCCTTAGCCTGTTCTAATAAGGCTTGACTGTCGCTTATCAGCCCTTAATCTTCTAAATGATGAGCAAGAACTGCAGCTGGATTTACAAGAGCCTTTGGGGCACAATACCAAACTCCCAGAGTGCCAAAGATCCATCCTTGGAATTATGCTTATTAGGGTTTCTCATTCATTATCATTTACTTCAGACCAATATCCACTAATAAGATCAAATTGACTTTATTATTTATTTTTTATTAAGTACTATTAAAATAGACACACTGGACAACCAATCTCTGTGTATAAATTATTGCTCAAAAAATAAGGTTTTTTCTTGCATAAAACTGTCATTTTGGATACCAATACTCCTTTGAGTTAACTGAGTTTGCCCGCTGCATGGACTTATTTTTTCTGAAAGCCTGATCTATAGTTAAAAATGTTTTTGGGGTAACAGTAATTTTTCCAGAGTAACTGAAGGTAATTTTTATGGGCTGCGTGCATGAGTTAAATAATTAGAATAACAATGTTGGGAAGGAGTTGTGGGTAATGAGTAACTAACAGGGATAAATGATTTTTAATAGACAATAGCAGTGTCTTCAGAATGATGAATACTTTTCTGTTGTATTATAAAACATAAATAAATCTATTTTAGTAAGAGAGACTTCTTATGAACTCTGAGACCAATTGGGGGGTGAAATAGATTCATTTAGATAAAATGCTATTAAATTGCCTGCATAGTGTCCTGTCAGACAACTATTGATCCCATCCCATGGGAGAAATTGATTTCTGTGCAGAGAGCTATGTGCTTTCTGCAGTGCCTTGCTCCAGTGCTATTGCTCTGGTAATCACACACTGCTGCGTCTTTTTCTTCCTCTCTCTTTCTGTCTATTTGTTGTGGAAAGATTGATTGAGAGACATGAGGGATTCAAATTGCCTTATTTGTAGTTATTTGACCTTTTCAATTATATTCTGTTAAATATGTAAATAATTCATTTGTAGTTATGTACATATGAATTTGCTGAAGCAGTCTGCGAGGAAGGCTTCCAGGGGGATGCTTGTACCTTTGTTCTCCTGTAGATCTATCAGAGCTGACTCGGTAAAGGGGTTTCAAATGCAGCAAGAATTCTCCCTGCTTTGGTAAGGCTATCTAGGCTAGTTCTCAACACAAGATCTATAGATGGGAAAATAATATAAAAAAGTAATGCCAGAATTACATAAAACTGAAACGTGAAATGATACATGATTAAGGATCCTTGCTTTGGTTTCCTTCTTTTAGGCATAAGTACCTTTTGTCAGCTCTCACTAAAGTGAGTCATTTTTTAATAACACAAAAACACCTGAGGTCAAGTAATGACAACATTAAAGTTGAAACACTTTTAAATCTCCCCTCTCTGAATCAGATTAAGAAACAAGGTCTTTAATTGCCATGAAATTGTCACACATTGTTTCTCAAATAATACAGCTTTAGTTTACAAAACTGTTTGTCTGATGAGTTACGTATATACTTGACCTTTTCTACTGTTTCTTGTCATTCTTACATTAGTTTCATTCTTATGACTCATTTTAGCATCAGCCATGCTAAACACGTGTTTGAATGTCTGCTTGTGGAAATCAAGGTCCATGCAGTTCTCTGGGACCGTAACTTGGCATTTCCACATGGGGCAAAACTTCTGAATGGGAAAAAGGCAGGATAGACCTTGCTCCAACTCATGCCAGTGCTAAAGGCATAGAGTGGAATGAAGATCTGTTGGTAGATCACAGCTATGTTCCCGTAGTCCCAGACTGCTGCATTAGGCCTAGGGAGGAAAGTGTAGGATGGTTTACTAGAGCCATGTACTGCCCAGACTTCAAGACCAGTGAACTGCTGAGCTCAACTTTGCATATATGCACCAAGGCTATGTCAAGTATCTGGAATTTCAACGCCTTTGTTTTTATTATGCTGTAAAAACAGCATCAGTGGTGATCTGCAAAAATCAATATTGACAGGATGCAGCTTCTCCTTTGCTTTTTGCTTGCCCACATCCTTGAATATGTAGTAAATAGACAAAAAAAAGCTCTTCAGTCAAAATTACATTGCACTGCACTGAACTTATGTTCCCCTCTTCCTGTGTAAAGGGATGTCAGACTTTTGATGGAGCCATCAGTAACAAGGAACATTAAATTCCTTAGAAGGATTCAGCGGTGCTCTGGAGCATGTAGCCAGCTGTTTGACAAAGTCTCTGCAGCCTTTTCTAGAGGTGACCTGAGGCCATGGGGCAGAGCCCAAGCCAGGAAAGTGCTCCAATACAACTATTGCAGAGGGTGAGCCAAGGCAGGAGAGGAAAACAGCACCCTGCTGATGTCCTGCAGCAGTTGTGAGGTTGTTGCCATAACTGGGGTCAAGAATAGCTTGGAGCAGGTTTGAAAAGTGAGAGAGATTTGCTTAATTGGAGACTGTTTTGATGGGTACAGTAGGAAAGGCAGGTAGTTGTGGCTACAACAGAAGAACCAGACAGAAACTTCATCAGAGGAAAACCAGCAGCTCTCTTCTCCCTTTTCCCTCCAGGGGTGGTGACACTAGCTTCCAGATCCTATTGTTTGTGTCCAGCCACACCTTTTGCCTTGTGCGTTGTGACTGGGGCATATATGGAAATCATTGTTGCAGAGAGATGGCTGAGATCTTGAGAGATGTTAGAGGGAAATAGAGACAGGTTGGAAGAAAGGCTGAAAATGACATCTAAAATACCATTGCAGAGCCCACGTCCCACATCTCTCCATCAGATTCCCAGGCTCTTGAGTCTAGCTGTTGTCTATGAGCCCTGAATACTTCAATTTTTTACTTCATAACAACTTTATTATTTATTTTCTTTTTACCTGACATGATCCTCTTCATTCCTTCATTTGTTACAGAATACAATGTCAATATTGCAATTAGATAGATACAATTAGCAGTTGGAAGCCAGCATGCAGGTACTGAGCAGGAAAGCTTTCACATGCATGTGAGCATGTAAACTACCACTCAAGTCAAGTTCAAAGACGTCTGATCTTATATTTACAAAAATCCCCATGTATGATTAAGTGGCTGCATTTCCCTCACAATGAACAAAAGAGTTCAAGATCCTTAACTATGAAAGTTAACATATAAATATAAGCTCCTACTATTGTGTGAAGAAATTTCTAAATCTGTAATTGTACAGAAAGTATGGAGAGAAAGAAAACATCCATTCCTGTTGATGTGACAGTAATTTGTCAATAGTGTGTCTGTTCCCAGCAGTGGCACTGGAAGGCACTGAAATCTGCAAAGGATGTTTCTAGTCTCATCTTCAGCACTTCTAGGCCTGGGTTCCAATTCAGGGAAACAATTTATTGGTGAATCACGAAAGTGGAAAACTCTAAAATACATCATTCTTAAATATGTACTTAATGATCCATTGGATTCTTTTCAACAAAGGAAATTCTACTTCAACATATGGGAAAACTGTGAGAGTGGTGAAACTTTTGAGCAGGTGTCCTAGAAGAAGCTGTGACATCTTCCTTCTGGAAGATTTTTAAAATCTGACTGGACAATGCCCTGAGCAAACAAATATAACTTAAAGGCTAACAATCCTTTAATAGAAGGTTAGACCAGAGAACTTTCCTCATTCTCCTCACACCAAGGTCTCTTAAAAATTAAATATTTCTATGATTTTATGACATCAACTTCTGGTTACATTTAAACATTCACCCGAGATAGCTCCCTGCTAGGACATCAGCTCCATCCTATGAAATCAATGCCTTGCTTTTCACTTGCCTTTTAGTGCTTTGCATAGCAAGTGGAGATACACTTCTTCCCCTCTTCACCAGTGTCTCCTCCATGCTAATACTTTTCCCTTCATCATATAATTCAATTTAACTTTGCTGCAACTGCAGGCAAATACTGACTTCTTGTGTCCATTCCAGAAGGTGCCTAGGCTGCAGGGAAAAGACCATATTTGAGAGCATAAGGTGCATGATTGCAAACACATTTCCCAGCTCTGGAGAGATGCAGCTGAGATAGGAATGCTCAAGCAGGGTGACAGAAGTTGTTGGAGAAAATTACTGACTGCAGTACCCTAAATTCAGCACCTCTTGGCTTCTGGCCTGAAGGTGTGAGATTCCCTACTTCCATCTTGGAGTGGGGAAAGGGCAGAAGAAGTTGTGCTGTGAGGTTTTGCTAAAAATACAGAGGGAGGGAGGTGATAGGGTAGGGAGGATGAGAGCCAGAAAGACAGAAGGAAGATGAAAGTGTGCAGTAGTATGTATGTGGGAATTTGTATAGGGAATGGACAATATTATGTGTATTTGGGGAAACGTCATTGTATGAGTCGAAAGAAAGGAGTCAGGAGTGGGGAACAGCCAAAAGCCCCAACAGTTAAACCAGTATCAGAGAAAACGGGCTCTCTTCCTCATCTGTTCTCAGGTACCATAAATTTACAGGGGTAGTCAGACTGATTTGGACAAAGCTGACACCTCACAGCAAGCAAACAGGGACTGGAAATTATTGTATAAGGGACCTTAGAATCACAAGAGTGATAGATAAACCAGTGGCATCTCTGAGGTAGGAAATTTCCTGGGACATGATTTTGTTTGCTTATGTGTCTTTTCTATTAAGTAGAATTTAATTTGAGAGCCTATTAGAAGTACATCCAAAGGGAACTGCTGAACACCCCTTGTTGAGTGCTTCTCTCTCACAACAGGGTGACTTTTTTCACTGTGATCACTTTTTGTAAAATAAACAAAGCAAGCTACTTGCAATTGAAGAGTCTAGTTCTGCTAAACCCAGGATTTTCCTAAAACAACCTTGCAGTCCAAAGTATCTTAGTTTCCATTGACTTGTGTTTGTATGTGCCTGTGCTTCTGGAAATGTTTAATCAAGGAAAGAACCACCCCTCACCTCTGTCCCCACTAATTTAATGCAAGAATCCATAGTTTTAACAGAAACTTTATTTATGCACCTGGAAAAGGATTTGCCTTTCATGTCAGCAACAGGGAGAGCAAAGAAGGGGAGAAGTTGTCAAAGCTGTTGGTGAAGGATTAATCACTTGCAGAGCTTATTTCTGGACTCATGTTTTTCTTCTATTCAGCGCCTTCCTCCTTTTCCACCCATTGCTAAGAACAAATACAGAGAAACAATTGTGAGAATAATATAAAGCAAAGTTGCAGTACAGGTAAGCATATAGACTATATAAGCATTAGCTACAAATGTTCCCAGGTCAGAAATTAAAAGTCTGTGTTATAATTTGAAAGACACTTTTCGAAATGAAGAACTTAAATCCTGTCGCCAATTCTCTTCCTAGCCCCACAGGATCCTACTACCACAATTAACATCCCTACTGATGCATTCAGTTATAGACTAGGCTCTCTCATACCTAGGTTTGATTTACCTAGGTGTGGGTTGCATTAACCTGGCAGGGTGGTGAGAAGGGTTTGTGTTGTTCTGTGCTTTAAGCTGGTAAGTGCAGGCAGATTCCTCTGGTTTTGACCCAATGAATTTCCTTTAAAGGAAAAAAGGTTAAGGTATTCTAAAAGGCCACAAGAAGTGGACTAAAGATTCTTGCCTGCCAGTCTGATAACTCCATTCTCATGTTTCACTGTTTTCTCCCACTAAATCTGCTTTGTATATTCAAGTGTGGAGCTCTTGGTTTGATCCTGAATTTGTGATTGAAAAGAATTATTGAATTTCTACTGTGGTGCTGATGAAAGCATAACCTAAACATCCACTGAGCTTTTTTTTCTGTCACTATGTGCTTCAGATTTTTGTCTCTGCTGTCCAATTATACCCTTGTAACTTTGTAGCATCGTTATTTCCACTAATACCCCAGTTTCATCTTCCCACCAAGTTTAAAGAAACAAACAGTAGAAATGTTTCTTCAAGTACAAAGCAGCCACTTCTCTTACTTACATCCCTTCATTTAGTAAATGTATGCTTGAGCTGAAATACTACTGACTTCTCAGAAGTCTTTTGTTAATTCTTTTTTATCAGGAGGATCTCACTTACAGATGGACTGGACAGTGGAAGTTGTACCACCTCTGGGAGTTCCACCTCCGTGAGATCTGGCCTCCTGGGACATCATGTGGGAGGCCGTGGATCTACCGCTGATCCCACTGCTGGTAAAACCTGATGAATGGGTTGTGCCTCTGGCACCTAGAACAGTTACAAAGGAGAGGTTACTGACAAAAAAAGAAAGGAACCTTACAGGATAATTATAAATGACTGTTTCAAAAAAATTCAAGGCTAGCAAAGGTATCAAAAGACAAGGTGACTGTTGATTATTTGACTTGTTCTGTCAGTGTACTGCTTTTCAGATGCTACCTTGGGGACAGGACATTATTAGTGATTTTGTGGATGTTTTCAGAACTAAAAGAAAATCTACAGCTCTTGCACAGACTGTTTGTGATAAATCTGGATCTCCAAAAAGAGTTTCAGCACAGTTTGCCTCTGCTGAAATGGTACTTTTCTGAGGAGTTGTCTGAGGACTGTGGAACAAACTCCTACAGAAACTAAGGATTGTTGCAGACCTCAACATTTACAGTTCCAAGTGATGGACATCCCCCTTCACTTTACTTTCCCTCACATAAACATGTAATAGATACATATAAAATCCAAATACCACAAGTTGTGGTAGCCAGTGGCCAATTTATGTGTATATTTTCATTTCAGTACAAATAAGCCCCAAGCAAAATATTCCATTGCAAACTCTTCTTCTCCTGGGAGAGGAGTAAAGCGTTAGTGACGACAAATGTTAGTGATAACGCTTAAAGCATTCCTGGAGGATGCTCAAATATTTTGGTGATGAGCTTGTTATAACATCTTCTGTAAAGTGATACTGAACAATACTCATGCCCCACTGCAGAATCAGCCGCTCCTTCGAGCATGTTTGTTCTGGGGGGAGGAAGGGTTACAGCCTGAATGAAAAGGTTAAGAAGATGTGTTTGGAGAGATTTCAGTGAGCACCTGCGGAAATGAAATCAGGCCCTTTTAGCTCTCAATCAGGCAAAGAATGTGTGGCAAGCTCTCCTGCTGCAGGGAGCCAAAGCTCACACCTGTCTTGGCAATGTTACAGAGCTAGCATTTTCCACATGGATAAAAGCTTTTTGGAGTATCTCCTGTCGGCATGGCTAAGGTTTCCTTGAATTGTACAGATTTCTCTTCACCAAAATGGTGGTTTTCATAAAAGCCCATAGTTAATACAGAGATTGCAAGAATAAAACTAGGCATTGTTAAGTGTTTACTTTGCTTCTGTCCCTTTTGAAGATTCTTAGCATACACAGGGATAGAAATCTTCAGTCTTTTTTAATTTAGAACTGACAACTTCATGCTCTCTGAAGGGCTTCACCACTGAAGAGTTTGCTACTGGTTATGAGTGCTGAGAACTGCTGTACCACCCTGATCTGTAACAGAAGGCAGCTTGTGCAGCTGACTCTGGGATGTGACTAGAGTGAGCAACTGGCATCTCCTGCACACCAGGATTTCTGCTGCTAAGGCTGCGTGGTGCCTGAGAGCAGCTCTCCTCTCTGCTTTTCACTCTGTCCCCCTCCTCTCCCGACTCTCACTCATATTCTGTCCCTTGGCTGCTTCCATCCCTTAAGCTCTTTGCTACTGAATATTCAATAAACACTGTATTCAGCAACCTAAACTCACTGATCAAATCACACAAAGTAAAAATTAAAAAATGCCTCTCAGGAATCGCATGCAGTATGTCTCTAAATGACCCTTATGTCACTTACTCCCTCACTGTCTAGAGGGCCTCACGCTATGAATAATATTGACAGCAATGTAAATCACATCTTAAAAAAACAAATCCAACTTATTTCCTCTCAGTCAAGCTTAACACATTTTTTACTATTAAAAAATGCCTCAAATCTGGACCCTGGCCAGCTCACCTGGCCATCTACCCATTTTATGGCTGGAGGAGTCAGGTTCAGCTCCATCCCTCAGGAGATTTCCACTTGCTTCCTATGGAAGGAGTAGAGCAGTGGTTGACCCATGTGGCAGAGATCTCTGTCTATAACCAGCCTGCTGGCTGGCATAATTTTGACACATGGGACACGTGGGTCCAAGACCCCAAAGGCAGAAAGGGTTTTGAAGGTCAGAGAGCTAATTACTGTGCTGCTGGGTAAAGCAGGATTGCATGGGGCACTCTGTTCTGTGAAGCCATGCCTTTTTAGAGGATACCTGATGAATCAAGTCACACGGGCAGGTCTGGCAGGGTGAATATCTTGTGCACAAATCCCACCAGATCTGGGGTTAAACAAGTGCCAAGCTGCTAAGAGTCATCTGGTCAGGGACTGCTCTGTGCAAGCAGCAGAACAGCAGGGTTAGCTCATGTGAAAGGCAGCTATGCTTAATTTTAGTACTTAGATAGGGGCTGTCAAGGACGTGTATACATTCCCTGTATGAATTCAACTCTTGGACTGCAGCTAATTTCCCTCTGCTATAGCATTTGCATAAGGTTTGACAAGTTCTCCCTGTATGGATCTGTGTGAGTAAAGAGCAAGGGAAATCTGATAATGTATATGAAATATAGGTACACAGATCATGTTCTTGCATAAATGCATCACTGCTTATTGCTACCATGACTCTTCATGTTATTAATGATTCCTGGCAGAACAGAGAGATAGCACAAACTTCAAATAAACACTGTCCAAAACCTCATGAATACCATGTATGCATGTGTTCATGCATGCATATGTACATGCACAGAAAACACTCTTAATAACATCTCACTCATAGCACACAGTTAAATAGAGGAATCTTTTTTCTTCAGTGTAATATAGGAATGTAGGAGAGAAGAGATTATTTGGCAAGCTTATTTTCAAGGAGAAAAAGTTGTTTGATCCTATGCACTGAACCACAAAACCACACACACACACACACACAATTGCTCATACCCATTTCCTGGAGAGTAGAAGTGGGGCCTCCAGAATGCACACCTCCCCCAGATGCTTTTGCTTCTTGGGACATCATTGATGAAGCAAGTGATCCTCCCGTGATCCCAGAGGGAGTGAAGCCAGCGTTGTGGACGTTCCGGTCTGACATTTTGCCTTCTGCTGGAGAGAATTCCAGTGAAGCACTGCGAGGCTCAGCCCATCTTTTTATACACTCTCTGGCTGACAGTGAAGAAATGAAACTGCTTCCATGATCAGGAAGAACAGAAACTGAAACTTATCCTCATCCAGGAAACAAAACTGAAGCTTATCCTCATCCAGGAAACGAAACTGAACTTTATCAATAGGCCTTTTTATTGCTGTTGCCACGTCAACAAATTTTATTGCTGTTGCCACATTGGCAAACCAACTACTTTCCTCTTATCTTACTAAAAAAAATTAGTACTGCATGAGTCATTGTTTGGCAACTCAGGTGGCTGAAAACTTTGTTTCTTCACTCTTTTGCATTCCACCCTATTGTACTGAACTGCATCTGTAGCAGATAGCCCCTCATTTTAAGAATTCATACAACTCTGAGTAAAGACAAGAGACAGGAAGGAAGCAAAGTGGTGTCATGCAGAGACTGTAGCGTGAGTTGATTATGGCACCCAGAGTTCCAGCTACCCCTGAAAACACTGGTTTACAGAGAGTTGGAAATCAGAACCCAACTAATAACAGATAGGTGGAATTAATTTCTATATGGAAGGAACTCTGAGGGAACCTTGTGTAGTACAATCAGATTGACACAGAGGTTTTGTTCTTCCTCATGCAAATCCTGCTGAAGCAGAGCCTCTGTTTTTAATGAACAGGCCTTTGCAAATGGCACACACTCCTTTACCACAGCTTTCCTTAGCCACTAGTTTAAATAAGGCTCATTAAAAATCCATGGATATCCTCGCTTAGGTAAAGAAGAATATCTCATTCTGTCACACTAGCACAGGAATGGCTCTCAAAGAGGAAATTTACAGAATAAAGTGTTTTCACAATTGTATAATATCTAGTACATGGTGGGTTATAGAACAAAGGATACAAAGTCTGCTCCTCTCTTCTTATATGTACTATTTATTTGAGTAGTGGAATATTGGCCCATGTACCCCCACGCAGCAATGCTCTTTTAACTCTTTTCTTTCATTCAACTTTCCTTTAATTCATATATGTTAGTTTTCTTTAACTCTAATCTGTGTTATGTTTTTCTACTCTGCTTACATTAGGTCTCGGTAATTATGATGCATCTCTAACCCCATAATTTCTCATGTTCCTCACTTGTCCTTTTGAATTACTTAATGTTATAAAATATCTAAAGTTGAAGCCTAAATGCAGGTAAAATTCCATGTAAGAATAGGACAGTGAATTCTATAGGCCTTCTCCAAAGTCACAATAAAACCAAAAATATCACTTTCTTTGTACATATTGCTACAGATAATTCCTTCAATCCTGGAAAAATATTTTTGTGCTTTGTTAATACAATTTATTTAATATTCCAAACAGCCCATTAGGAAATTATGGTAAAGTCTGGCAAAGCCATGGGAAATGAAGGCTTTACAAGTTGCAGAGACTCTATATGAGGTGATGTTTTACTCAATCATAAAACAAAAATCATAATGAATACACACAAAGTTGTTTAACTAAAATTAATTAAAATAAGATAAAATAAAATTTTTATTGCTAGCAATGTGCCTCAAGGCAATTCTGATTAGCAGAGACATCAGAAAATAAGCAGGGAAAGAGGAAATCCCCAGTAGTCTCATAAAAACAAGATGAAGAGATTCAGTGTAATAAGGAGAGGGAAGCCACTGAAAGGATTCAAGGGAAGCTTCTGTAAGTGTGCCATGGACCTGCTGAGGAAGGAGATGGCTCTGAAATCTGCCTTGTGCTTGCAATGAGTTGGATGAGGGACGCGTGAGCGGGCACAGATGACACAGTGCTAAGTGAGTTCTGCTTACCTCTGTGTTCTTCCTACTGTAGTGGCACAGCAGATGTAAGTTAGGGAGATATTCTCACGGGGTTTGCTTTACTTGTTTCATCTTATCATGAAAATTTGTAACCATCTCATGTTTGAAAGTGAGTGAGAACAAGGTCAGTCTCTTGTACCTGTGTCAGGGCTGCATCTGCCATTACATTTTAACAGCTGTGGCCAGTCTGTCCTGGGCCTTCAGTCCCTGGGTGAACAACGCTGTCAGTGCACTCGTCTGCAGCTCCCTCCCAGCCACACTTCATCGATCCAGGCTGAGTGACAACCTGCCTTCATGCCTTGGCCTTGGACGTGCCCGGTTAGCAAGGTAGACTTACCCAGCAACCACTGGACTGGGATGGACCCTGGCTACTACCACCAGACCTGAACACAGTTTGTTGCCTCGTGTTTCTGGCTTGACCTTGGACTTTCGTCTACAAACTGGCCCAATGATTTGAACTCAGTTCAGTCTGCTTATCATCTCTGGATCTGCTGTGCCCTGGCAACTTGTGACATTGACATCACAGCCTCCAATTTAAAAAGACCCAGTGTCACTGCTGAAGTGGGATTGGGAACAAGAACACAGTCCTTGAGCCTGCAGCTTCCAGGGGTCCTCTCTCTCCACTAATTCATCCAGAAAGTTGTGCTGCTTCTTTCACCTGACAGCTTTGTGTCAGACATTTTCTTAAAAGGTTCTTTTTTTGCACTTTTTTTTACCCTCATTTCTAGTCAGAAAGGGTAACTTCTGCGATATTAGGCGAAGGAAAGAGAAAGCAACTAATTTTTATCACTGAGATTGACATTATGACAGTAAATTGGACCTGGGAGAATATATGGGTAAGTTAGCTTCCCTATTCCAGAAGCTAAAAACCCTAGGAGAGGAGATGGGTGGTGTGAGATAACCTGAAAAGCATCCAGTGGCACTTCTAAGCCTGGGAGAACAGAGAGCCAAAGCCATGAATACCAAGAGTATGACTGTCCGTATTTTCAGTGTTACTGCAATTTCAGCAGCCTTAGGTGATGTAGCACTTAAACACATAGATAACACTTTAACTCTCTAAGTTTCAAGTTCGAATGAAATCATTAGGTGTCAAAAATCTAGACTGTGTGCTCTTTCAAATGAATTGGAAAACCAGAGGCTTGGTTGGAAGTACTCTGAAAATTTGGGTGCTGGGCATACTTCTCTTCTTCAATTAAAAAGAGAAAAAAAAAAATTAAAAAGGAGAAATAAGCTTAACGGAAAACATCAAACAAACTAATGCAACCAGATGTGCAGGCACTTCTATATTTTGCTTGGAATGACCTTAATCACTTGTGTCTGTGGATATAAACTGCTCTGTCTCTTTGGTATGCTTGCCTTGCAGTCCCCACTAGTGTGCCACTTAGAGATATTTACCTCATAGCAAAGCTGGGCAGCTGATCACAGACATTAATCTCTGCTTTTGGTAGTCACCTTTTTTATCCCAATAACATGTTCATTGAAATCACTTTTTCATAAACATTTTCCCATAAACCTCTGTTTCAAAAGGGATTATTCAAACAGCTTTTAAACAATTAATCTTTTGAAGGGTCTAATTGAAGGAAATAAACCTGTAGAGAATCTGACTGAACCAAAGATCTTCAGCATCCAAGATTATCTATCTGTCACCCTCTGACCTATTTCCTTTACACTACTTTTTAATTTTTGTAGCAATTATAGTGTATATGGATAATACCTATTAGCATATTTATGGTCATTGCTTCATATTTATTGTCTGCACAACTCATTAATCTTCATCTAGTGTGTGAGGTTGACAGCTCAATCTATTTTGCAATCTCCGGGCAGCAGCCATATCCAAAAAGCTTTTGTTTCCCTGTAAATAAACTGTGTTCAGGACCAGAGGACAATGGTACCTCATGCAGTGATTGACACAAGCCATGGCTGCTAATCAAAAGTAGATTTTATTACCAGCTGAGTCAAGTGCATTATGGGGCCATTGTTCTAGTGCTGTCAGGGCAAGAGCATACGTAGTCAGTCACCTTCTCAAGATGGGTTGATTGTTCTCCAAGATTAGACAGAGTTGCCTTATTATCCATCCCAGACAACAAGGCATCTCACCCAAACAGACGCCTTTACAGAAACTGCCTGTACATTGAATTGATTTGAATTGCTAATGCATAATCTGTCCAGCACAGATGTGCAATGAATATTTGGATGTTGTTTTGCATGTCAGTTGAGAAGACTGAATGATGAGGTGATGATCGTTCAGTGATGGGTACTGGACATTTGCCAACAATTGAGTTTGAGCACTTTCCCTGACAGTAATCAGATCAGCTTCCAAAACGTCTTTTCTTCAATTCACTGACAATTTATGTTAGAAGATAATGCAACTCTCTCACAGTTAACACAGTTGGCAGCAATTTGCATTTTTTTCGTATAATTAAATTTTTCATTTCACCCAAGAAGAAATACATACAAGCCACCTATAACTGATACAGATATTCCAAGACACTTCCAAAGTAACTCCACTTGAATAAGAGGCCATCTAGATAAACTAAAAATGGCAAGACTCTCCATAACACTGGTAGCACTAGTCTTATTAGTTATAAAGCCAAATTTACTGTGAAAAAATAGGAACTTTTTTATCAAGCCATATAAAGCAATGTCTCACAAAAAAACAGTTGATGAAATAGCATTTAACAAATAATCATGGTCATGCTTAGGGTAGGTCAGCAAACATAATTGTCTGATTTAAAAATGTTCTGTCTCTGTGAGGACTGACACAGCATAAAGTAAAACCAGAAATGAACCTTGAAACACTGATATCAAGGGACTGATATGAGCTCTCACAGTGACATCACATGATAATGTGAATGTGAAAGGGGTCTTTATGTAGCTGTAATCCTAGAATCATACAAACATTTAGGTTGGAAGGAAGCTCTGGAGATCACCCCGTCTAGCCAGGCAATTACCCTGTTACTTGTTCAGAGAAACACTTGGTTGAGTTCTAAGTATCTCCACGGACGGTGATTCAACATCTTCTCTACAGAACTTGGTTCATTATTTGACTACCCCACAGTGATTTTTTCTTCTGTATAGCTAGCCAGAATTCTGCAAATTATGTCTCTTATTGTCCTTCATCTGTGAACCTCTGAGAAGATTCTCCATCTTCTTCATATCCCTCATCACTCCAAATCCAAAAATCAAACAGCTAAAACCCTACCTTTAGGACATAAGTAGTTAAAAGCAATTGATAGCTTAGAAAATCAGAGTCTTGTGGGGACACTTCTCTGATACCTAAGAAATTTTACCTTCTAACTTTACTTAGGTATATGTCTAGTAAATCTCTAATCATATAACTGATCACTTTTCCTCAGAAATAAATCATAATGCTTCTCAAGAACTTCCAGAGCTCTCTTCAGAATATACATTAATTGTTGCAGGGTTGTTATCTGTCTTTCAAAGGTAAAGATGAGCACTTATCAGAATGTAACAGAGGGAAGAATCACTTTCTTTAACTTGCCAGTCTTTCTACTTGTCAAATTTACTATAGCTAGGAAAATACTGAGTGAGAAGTGATTGACCCTGAAGTTTAATAGCCAAGGTCAGAAAGAAGTTTACAGGTAAGTCATATAATATTTTCATATGTCATCCTTTTTCAGGGTTAGGCTATGTATTTGGATTTTTATTATAATTTTTGTCTGTCAAAAGCAAGACATCATCCCTGCATTACAGATGAAACAAATCACAAAGTTGCAGTGATGGATTTTTGGGGGGAGAAAATTCTAGTTTTAGAAGCTTTAAGTTTGTATGCTATTAAAAAGAAATCTATAGACATATGTAACATCTATATGCACTTCATACTATCAGCTGAAATTCCACAGAATTTTTCAGTTAAAAATCCAGAAGAAAAGCCTTTGAATAAGTAGCCCGAGAAGCATAAGTTTAGACCTTAAAGGGAGTTTGGTGGCAAAAATCTTACCAGATGTTCACTTTGCACCTCTAAATTCCACCCTGTGCTTCTCAGAGCTCCCCTCAGCTGGATTGTACCCCACAATGGCACCTCTGCTTTTGACCTTAATATTGTGCTGGTGAGAATAGTCAGTCTTGATGTTGCAGTTTATGCCAGGAGTCTATTCCATAGTCCAAACACATGAAATGAGGCCCTGCTCAAAACAGACTCTGCAAAAGAGGGAGTAGTCCTGCCTTTGTTTCCCTGTAAATAAGGATCCACCCAGATCAGGACTCAGCCCTTGGAGAGCTGCACCACAGGAACCAGGAACAGAAGAACCACTCAGTCATGGAGTCGTGTTCAAATTGTTCTCTGTCTTTAAGGAAGTCTTCATGATTACATTGGGCTTCCTGCTGATACTTTCATTTCCTATCCTCACCTGCCACATGCCTTTGAGAGACTGAAATGGAAACCTAGGCATCATTCTCAAGGCTGTTATTTTCTGCTCTAAGGACAGTGGTACTTGAAAGATGTCATGGAATAGCCCGCACTTAATGTTCTGAGAGAAGTAATTTTTTTATTCTAAAGACATTTAACACAAGCCTGCACTTTCCTGCACTGAAAGATCCTTTTCTTAGTGTCAAAAGTCTTATTTCGCGTGGAAAGTCTTATAAATCATGGCAAGTTACTTCAGTGGAGTGCACTTGGATGCAGCGGCTGCAGTACGGGAGATGGGGAAGAGACCTGGCAAGTCACATCACTGAACTCATGTCCTCTGTCTCAAACTATGGATGGTAGGCCCCACAGTAGCACGTGTAAGGATGAGGTACGCTGAGAAAAGCACACCGTGAAAGCCTTCTCCGGAAAGATCATGCAGCACAACCTCTTGGCATCCATACCTAAGCATGCGAGGTACAAGAAAGCAATCAGCACTACTCAACATGGATTTGCCAAGGGCATGTTGTCTGTGGCCAACTCGTGGCTCCCTGTGTCAAAATGCCTGTTACCCAAAGTGCTGTGGAAGCTTTTGTAACAAAAAGAAAATAAAATTTCTCAAAAAACCCACAGCTGTTTGTAAAGAAGTTTGCAAGTGTAAACAAAAGAAAAAAACTTCCTCATCTCTACAGTATTTAAGGAAACACATCTGCCCATGGATAAACGCCTTGAAGCATTTAGTGCCTTCAGCAATCAGGTAACTTTCCTCATAACAGAAATGCCTGTAAGCTTCTGAACATCACCCATTTATGACAACATGATGCAAGCCTTAGGGCAAGGTTCATCAAGCAGATCTAAATCCTCGTGGCTAGTACTTAAATGGGAAAGAAAGTGTTTCCCTATTTATAATGCTAAAGCTGCTGGGCAAGACACAGTGAAAGACTTAAATTAAATGTCAAATCATGAGGTACTAACAATAAATAATGAAGAGTTTTCTGTTGCTTGTGGTGGCTGCAGATAAGACACTGGATAAACTATTTACTGCAGGTAGGCTGAGCAGTCCTAGATGGATCATTCTGTCCTAGATGGATTGTCTATGTGTTTTGTTACTTGGATGAGCGAGCAGACTGGTATGACCCTGTGCTACCCATACCTCACGACTTTTATGGTCCCATGCCCTGTCTGCACCGTAATGTAGCGGGGAGTGTGCCAGAATTTCAAGGGCGATCCTCTCTCATCTCTTCTCCTTATGCAATATAGACCCATCCAGCTCACTCACCTCCCCTACTTTTCTGCATCCTGTGATGATGAGAGGGGCTACAAGGAAGTCGCCCTGTGGTGTGGTTCATCCCTATGCATCAGGCAGATCTTCTTCTGGAAAAAAATTAGGCTGTAGGACCTGATTAGTTACAAGAGGTCACAGTATCCTTCAGTGCATGCTTAGTATGCGACTGTGAGGGGGAAGAAGCTGGACATTTTCCCCAGTTTGCACTTGGACACCAAGATCTAGTGATACCTAAATAGGTTTCTTACCATTATCTTTCCTTTGTGCCAAGGTCCATTCTTGTTGGTTTGTTCTGTGAAGACACTGGTGTGTCATGAAAACATTGAGGTTGCTTCTTGGGCTCAAAAATCTGCACAGAACCCCCAGTCCCGATGACAGAGTATTGAGTAACTCTTATTTCCCCACGGCAGTGATATTTAGGAAGGTGTTTCTATGGAAGAGCCATGAAAAGTTCAGTTTAAATATCAGCAGCTATTCTAAGTGAATGAGAGAATTGGACATGCTTACAGAGTGCCAATGAAGCTGCTGAGAGGAGTTGGTGCCATCGGAAAAAGCAGAATAATTGTGTAGTATTTGCTGGCTCTTCTTTGGTACAGAGGAATAGGACTTGAAATCTTATTTGTTCCACAAGATTTTGACACTTGTCAGTTCCTGCCATGGTTATGTCACAACTCATGTGAAAGTGAGTTTCATCAGCTTAAATGAGATGTCATCTGAAAGTCTATGGATAACTTTCTGGCTGTAGGCCCACCTCCATCCATTTCTCCTGCTCTTTTCCTCTGTAGGGGTTGAAATATTCTTTGCAATTAGCAAAGGGAGTATGTTACTGAAGGAATACTGAAGTTACTGAAGGAATACAAACAACATTGCAAAGTGGAAAAACTGATTTTATCCTACCTGTCCCTGTCCACCAAGACCAACACCAAGTACAGTTACGTGGCTAATTTGAATATTTTGGGGAGGTGAGAGTTTCAGATGTGAACTCAGTTACTTTGGTCACCTTGTAAAGGCCTGGAGTGAGTGTGGTGTAGCCTGTCATTTTGAAAGCACCTTGGGAATCAATTGCTTGGCCTTTTGCATCAATTTTTAACAGCACAGTTCTAAAGTGAACTTTGAGCCTGGAATCACTATGGTGGAGGAAACATGTAGAGTCCTATGGAAAGGAAATGTGAAACCTACTGTGGTAATCTATCAGACTCAAATCCTGCCTTAGTTTTGACTGTTTAATGCTCTTAAGGTTTTTTTAACTTGCTGAAACTACAGCCTTTGTTATTTGTTTTAATCAACTTTCAATTGCCATTGTAAATGACCTTGCTCTTTGCCTGAGTGAGAGAATCTGATATAAAAGGGTTCTTAAAGGAGAAAGGTGAAAACTAGATGAATCCTGCAGGCAAGAGAGCGGAGATTTGAATTAAGTTGTAAATGGAGTTGATCTTCCTGCCTGTTTATCATCTGCTTATTTTCCAGAGGAGTTTCCATTCAAGCAGCTGTAATATTGCAGTGACTGGGTACTGGTACCTGAGCACCAGGGATAATTTCTTTTGCAATTCATACCATGGTCATTGGAAGAGGTCTCACGGAACCCAGCGTATTGTAGATTTAATCTTTCTTTCACTCTTCTGTAGGGCTTTCATATGCTCGTAAGAGAACAGCATCTCAATGCCACATACAATTACGTGAAGCATTAATCTCAGCAGGCAGCAACTTCTGCTCCTTTCTTCTTGCACATGGTGACCATGCAGGCCATTCTAGGATGCAACAGAAGTGAGGAGAACAGATTCCTGAGTATTTTGTAATAGGAAAGTATCTCTTGTAACGTAATAGTAAAGAGGTGAAGATACTGAGGAAACGAAACCCGATAAAAGCAAACAGTAAGCGTATGCACAAGGGGAGAGGGAATGCAAGAGATAGCAAACACAGGGTGTCAGTGTCAATATAACCACTCTTTATCACAGTGTGCCTCTGGACTTGAGGTGTGGCTGCTCTCAGCACAGTAACAGCTTGGGTTTAGGGTGCTTTTTCCTCTCTTCTGAACAACTCTCCTGCAAGGGCAAAGCACTTTCAGAGTTGGTCACACATAAAAACGATTTCATGGTTGGCAACACAAAGTGATGATAAATCAGGTCCTAGATGAAGATACGAAGGATATTACCCTATCAGCTGAGTTCATAAGAAGATCTTCTATTAGATATTTTCTTAAATCAGAATATATTTATCTACTTGGAATTTAGATTGACGAGGCTGTGCCTTCCTCCATTTTGTTAAAATAAATCAAATATATGTACACACATGTATATAGATTCTGATTCATACTACTGTGAAGAAAATTATATATAATTTCATATATATCTCAGTGCTTTTACTCCAAGTTAGTTCTTCAAGAAATGTATATGGTTAGGACCTATTTTATATCTGATTGAGAAAAACACCTGTTTCAGGGAGGAAGCCACCTTCTCTGGAGAAAAGCACATTTCTTGCTGAACATCCTGCCTTTGTTATGATCACTTGTGGAAGTCTTGATTTCTCCTGGGTCTCTGTTTGAAGAAGATCCCAGCACAATGTGTTTTATTTCAGGCCTTTGTGTATCTTTCTAATCCTTTTTATTAGCCATTTATTTTAATATTTTTGTGACTGCTTTGTGCTCTAGTGGAACTGCTTCTTCAAAATGGATCTTTCTTTGAAATTTGCTGCTCTTCTGCATACAATGGTCTCAGGATTCACTTTCTATTGAGCTTTTATTAGGATTGGCAGAACAATGAATCATTTTGTGGAAGCAGCACGGTCTGGAGCAGATGAAACTGTCTCCTTGCTCAACTAGAGATTTTTGCTTTAATTTACTTTTAGGGAAAATATTTATGCTTGGAACCAAATAAAAATCAAGGAGACTTCTAAAAGTGTAGGTGTGAGCTTCTTTGCACCCTAAAGGAAGGAATTTTTATGCTTAATCATTCCTATCAGATTGATGCATGTTCCCTAATCCTTCTGGACTGCTACTAATATTTTAAAATTCCACCTCTATTATTCCTCATTTTTATTTGAGATGACCACAGTTGATAGCTTATTTCACCTGTATTATTCAAAGTGTGTTTTTCCTAATTTTAAACAAGTACATAATCAAAATCTCTTTCCCTTGTCAAATACAGAAGTCTGTTAGAGCTGCAGGGTTAGACCACTATGTTAGATTAATGGCTAGTGCCCTTACTCACTGCAGAGAACATTTCAAATTTAATTCTAATTAATATCTGCTTCAGCTTCTAGAAATGTAGTCTCACTAACAACCTCATAACCCCCAAATTCTAGGAACTGACTTCCCTTTAAGAAAATATAGACAGAAGGTAAACGTATGTGAGCATTTTTATCCCTGTGGAGGACAGCCTGGACTGGACCTCTCTCACTCAAAAGGTCAGATCTCCCCAGTGGATTCGTGTATACACAAAGCACTTTGAGTATTGAGCATCCCAGATTATTTATGGAATGTAACAGGAATGCAAGATGGGGAATTTTACCCTCTCACCTATCATGAACTTTCATATAGCTTTGGTTATTAAAATTTCATAGATGAAGTTTTGCAATACTATTCATTTTATTCACAGTAAATCACAAATTGGTATCTTAATTTAAAAGTGCCATTTTCTTTTCTTGAATTCCCACTAAAGTGTTAGAAGAATACTTCTCTGCAGAAAATTAGATGCTGCTGGAATAGGTGACAAAGCATCCTTTCCATTAAGTATTATTAAATCAGACACTGGCACTGGATGAATGGAGTATCTTCTCTCAGCAGAAGTCTCTAAGTATAGTCTTTTTTATGTTGATGCATACATTTTTCCTGGGACGGGAACTGTTTCAGGAAGAGAGTTGTCTTTTTTCATGTCCTTCAAGCACTGTGTGTGCTCTTAGGGTGGCCTCTTGATTAATTTTTCCATGGTTTGGGATACTTAGAGAGGTTCTGCCTAAGAACAGAAGAGGTCTGAATATGGATCAAAGATCAGATTAGATTTATATTCTGCTTTCAGCAGGCTCTGTCTGAAAGCAAATACTTATGTCTAAGATTTGTGTGTTATCTAATACAGTTTCTAGCTCCTAATCACCAATTATTGATAGACTTTCTAAGCAATTACTGTACTTGGACCATCACCTTAGTTGTTTGCATTTTATGCACCACATTGGGCTGAGCTGTGCTGGTATATTTGTATTGTTTTCATTAAACCAATAAACTCCACAGCTACACAGCCAGTTCATTCACCCAGCTGATACAGTCATTTGCCTGGAGCAAAGGCTACTTTCTGGTTTCCTTTCTGTTAAGTTCACAGCTGGGCAACACCTATGCTCAGTAATTCACACATCTCCAGGCCTGCCCTGCTCACCTGGCCTGGACACTGTGGGATGCTCATTTCATGGCACTTGGCTCCTGGCTCCCTCTTCCTAAGTGGCCAAATGGTCCTTGCTGTTCCCTGGCAGTATAACTCTATCCTGATTAGGTCCAGACCAGTGGTGAGAGGTAAGAGAAAGGTTTGACTGGAGGGAAACTGAGATAACTGGGGATGGACATTGCCCTGAATTTCTCCCTGGCCTATTTGAATGCTGTTTTCTTTGTTAGCACTGACAAAGTTTTGTTCTCCCTGACCACTGCTGAGCCCCCCACTAGAACATCAGGAATCTTCATTCAGTGGCTGCATTGCCCGCCCTGCTCTTGTAGGAGCTCTTCTTGGACCTCTTCACCTTGGTGGAGCATCAAATGCCCGGCCAGGCTCCAATCACTAGGTCCCACCAAGCTGTCCTTTGCCATGCTAGGCTTCTTGGTTTTCACTTGGTTAAGAAGAGGGGGCTTACAAATGGGGATGAAGGAGGTAAATGGTCTGCTTTGTGCCAGGTGCTGAAAGAGGGGTGCCAATGAGAGAGACATATTCCAGCTAGGCTTTATGCTTCCATAGTTCCCTGTCCTCTTGTCCTCTGTTCCTAGAGGAGGTGATGGTCAGGATCTCTTCCGGCAATCAATCATTTCAAGGTTTGTTGTTCAGCAATAGGTTTGCTTACAGGGCTAATCCTAGGCCAGCTTGAAGATTAAAAAACATAAATCAGACAAGATTTTTGTCTTTCACAAAGCTTGCTATACAGTGCAGGAGTTCCGTGCATAGTTGTGAGGGGGAAATTTAATTAAGTCAAAATATGGTGTGTGCCTGTAAAGTAGGTTGTTTGAAGACCAATTTCCCAGAGACTGATTATCTTATATATGGGATTTTAAACTTAGCAGCTTTTGCTCCCTTTCTCCATGTAGAACCACGCCAAATGATTTCTATTTTCATTCTGTCAATCATTATACTTTTTCTCTCTTTCAGTGCACAGAAATTGTGGTCATAAAGATACTATAATGTTAATAGATCTGTCTCAGAGTTCATGAGGTCAAACTTGTTGGTTTTATCATAGGACTAACAGTTCAAAAATCTGGAAGAAACTCAGTTAATCTTGGGCAGAGAATAATGGGCACTAAAGAACTGCACACCCATAAATCAATAGAGACTAACCCCTAATTTAACTTGTTGGTTTTATCATAGGACTAACAGTTCAAAAATCTGGAAGAAACTCAGTTAATCTTGGGCAGAGAATAATGGGCACTAAAGAACTGCACACCCATAAATCAATAGAGACTAACCCCTAATTTAACTTGTTGGTTTTATCATAGGACTAACAGTTCAAAAATCTGGAAGAAACTCAGTTAATCTTGGGCAGAGAATAATGGGCACTAAAGAACTGCACACCCATAAATCAATAGAGACTAACCCCTAATTTAATTCTTTTTGGGTCACACGCTCTACTTTCACCATAAAAGCAGATAACTATAATTAAAACGTCTATTTCCTTCTCTACTGTTCGTGTTAACAATCATGCTATTGAATATACCCCTTCCTTAATATTATATTTTTTCAGTATTCTATAGTTATTGTTTCATTAAAAATACCCCTGTGATATTAACGGTATAATAAATTACAATTCAAAATAAAATATCAGCCATTTCATCCATGAGAGAGAATAAAGCCATAATAAAAAATAATAAAGTTTACCAATATGATAACGTAGCATGAGGTTTTTATAGACTCCATGTAAATGTTAAAAACTATAAATTTTTTATATTGTGTAGAATTGTAAAAAATAGCAATGAAGGGGGAGGGGAAAGGAAAAAAAGCAGCAGTAGCCGGTTGGCTTAAACATGAATTTTTCAGATTTCTTTTCATAATCTGAAAAAGAGTGTATAAAAGTATGCATATTAAATTATTTGTTTGTGGCCTGTCTTACTGACTAGAGATATTAAAGGCAAATTGAAGAAGGAAAACTCCGTCTTTACACTTTCCAGCCCACAATATTGGTAAGTCAAGAAACTCTAAAGGCTAATGACCTCTCTCCTTGCCTTTCTTTTCTCACACTTAATGCCCCGTGCATTCTCTGCCCTTATTTTTCCAACTATGCTTTAAACAACTCCTTTATTTGGCTTCTTTTTATATATTCAGGATGTAAGAGAAGGTAGCAGGATATCCCC
>WBMZ01007781.1:170000-205497 GCA_013400975.1 Atrichornis clamosus | reverse complement strand
ATATATAACATATATAATATATAGACAGTATATATATAATATATATCTTATACAGAGTATATGTATTATATATAGTGTGTATGTACTCTGTATTATTATTATTATTACATATGCAGTGCATATATGTATGCTGTAATTTTGGTATATCCAGTTTGTAATAGTACCTAACAGCTATTATACTACCTCTATATAATATAATTTTAGATCATTAATATATATATATTTATTGTACATCCCATTCCTTAAATTACATATGTGGCTGCAGCAAAAGGCCTCTCAAGGCAGGACTGCTGATTGCAGCAAATGAAAATCCCTCTGCAAAGTGAGGCTTCAACTCCCAAAAATCTGGTCCCCAGAAGGCAGGTGGGGCAGGAGCTGCACCTCCCTCACTGGGGACATTCCACAGCCTCTCAGGCATCTCCATGAGGAGTTCAGAGCCCAACCAGGTAAATAAATTAATTCTGATGGAAAGAGATGTCGGCAGATGAGACCACTGGAAAGCAAAGAAAAGCTTGTTACAGCAACACCTCTGAAAGGGGCTCAGTCTGAGCAACAATTTCAGTGCAGGGATTCCAAGTTATTCCAAGGCACAAAGTGAGGTTTAGCAATATAACCCTTCATTTAATTGTTCAGTAACTCTCTCTTGTTTGGAGTATTTTAGAGAAGCAAATAATCTTTCAAGTCGATCAATTCTTGTTGAATTTTTGCTCAGCGCACAGATCTAAAATATGGAATATTCCCTGGGCTGGCTTTTTGTTTAAATACCATAGGGTTCCCTCCTCCCATTGCTGCAAGTGTTTGCTATTTTAACAGAAGTGTCCCGTGCATCCACATTATCAGTACACGTTTGAGTGGGCAAAAGGGTTGGTTAATCTGCTGCTGTCGTGACAGCAGGGGGAGCAAAAATCACTGCATCGGGGGGAATTCACAATCAACCTTGCTATTAAAAAAAAAAAAACCACTTCTGCAAAGAAACAGACACTTTCTGGAGAAAACAATTCTTGTAAGCATTTATTATCACCAGCCAAGCTAAAAGCTGGAGGTTACCCCAACCTTTGCTATGCAAACCTTTAGCAGAAGCAAACAGCAGCTAGGAGTAATTACGAGTTTGAAACAGAAGTTAGGAGAGAGCTGAGATATTTTTAACTCGTGAGGGAAGTGCTGGAACTCCCTCTGGAAGGAAAAAGGGACAAGGAATATTTGCAGCTTGTCTTTTATTTTTATTTTAACTACATGCTCTGCTGCAGGGAGGGAACTGCAGCCCACCCCGTGCCAGGAGGCCTCTGGTGCTTCACCTCCAAAGATTTAAGGTTAGAAAGGGCACTGGTGGTGGCACAACTCTGGCCCAAATATAGTCCCAGGAGCAAATGATATGAGACTCAATCAGTTATGAGATTAAGTTAATATTTATGTCCTGGAATATATCCACACTTCCTTCTGCTCACACTTTCCTTTTGGAGTTCTGGGCTGCCCTGATGGTTTTTGTGGGTACGGCCATGAGCAATGCTATCCATAGGTCTGTTTTCTTTAAAGCTTGATTGAATTGTTAATCAGATTGATTTTTTTTGTGTGTATGTCCCTTCTTGTCAATCAGGTCACATTAAATGGTTATGGGCTGGATATTGTGGTATCTGTCGTGTTTGTCAGTTCCTCAGGTGAGGGTGCACGTGTTGCCGCAGAAAGCAAAGCTCTCCCCCTTTGTTCAGCAGCTCTCCATCTGCCCAGCCATCCACCCATCTGCCTCTGTGTATTCACACGCTAAAAGAAAACCTGCTGAACAAATCCACCACGTCTTTGTCCACACTACAGTGATTTTTGGATCTATTTTTCCTTTCAGTTTGCTGGAGTACATTCACAGGATATTGTCATCATCTCAAATATTTCCCTTTCTGCAGTTTGCATTCAGTATTTTCTTTTTGCTTTTCTAATTAGCCTTTCAGTTGTCTTCTGCTTATTTTCTGTAGCCTTTCAACTGCTCCACCTTACCAGATTTGGCAATTTTTTTCCAACACCTTGTGCTTACTGCTTATCTCACTCTTTACTATACAACTCTACTTAGCCACATTGGGCATTGTTACCTTTATCCTTCTTTAGACTTAAACCAGGATGAATTTCAAATGTCCTCCAACTGTTTCTGAAATATATTCCAATTTTCTTCAGTAGATTTACCATACATTATAATAAAATCCTGATAAAAATTCCTTAGCACACTCTGCACTCCCTGAAAGTCAGCCTGCCGTAAGGCTTGCATTGCTTTTTGCTCCTCAACAAATATTTTAAATCAAATGATGTCAAGATCACTGGATCTTTCATACCTCTCCAGTTCAACACCCTTTATTACCTTTGGCTCAAATCCTGGAATTAACTCAAATAGTTTCTGAAAGACAATTCAATAAGGCTCACAAGGAACTAGAGGCAATCCTACGTTGGCTTTAGAGACGTGAGTATTCCCTCCCTATTTCTACCTTCTTGCAGTCAATAAAGGAGTAATTAAAAGCCATCTTATCAAAGTTCTGACGCTCTTGAAGGCCTCTCTCATCTGCAAGCAAAGCCCTAAAAGTTCAAAGAAGCCTTCAGAAAGCCACCTGACTACCTTTATTGTGCTTAACTTTTATCAGCATTGACATTGCTATGTCAGCCAAAATTCTTGCAGCACTTCCCTCTGAAGACACTCATCTCCCAGGAATACTGATACGGCTCCTCCTCTGCCTACCCTTCCTCTCCACAAACCCCAGACTAGGATCTCAAAACCTCAATTTCTTGCCTCAACCATATCTGTGCTATTCCAATAATATCATGCTTATCCTCAATACCCATAGTTATCATTGATAAGTCTTTGATGTAATAAATCCTTGATATAGTATCATACTTATCCTTGCTATAAGATATAATCAAAAATGAAAGCAGAAACTTAAGATACAGAGTAAAATATATTACTTGCCAATTTTCCACAGTAACTTTTCATCATTACTCCAAAATTACTTTTTAATGCAAAGAGTAGTTCCAATCACATAGAGGCCCACATGATTCAGATACTATCATAATCACAATTAGATTACATTACTGCAATCAGGAATGGAGATCATTAAGAGAAAGAATATAAATTGCTTTAGTTTTACAAGTACTGAGCTAGCAAAATTATAATTAATCTCCATTTATAATCTTTTCTTTCATAGAACTGCAAAGCATGCTACTTTTTTTAGGCCATCAATACAAATTAGAACTAAGTAATAAAGCCCTAACTACTACTACTGTGCAGTTCTCAATTCCTAGGAACTTTCACATTTACGTACAGAAGGCTTTTCATGTAAACAGTGCCCTCAGCGTGGAGGGGTTTTGCAGTGCAATAAGTCCAGCCATTCCTGCAGTCAGTTTGCTGTTTATAACACAAAATGCAATCAAAAGCGTCTATCCCTCTTCGGGAAAAATGGATATGAAGCCTGCCTCTGAAATTGGATGGCACGTTTTGTGAGAGATGAGGCAATAATGACTTAGTAGAGGAGGAAAAAAAAAAAAAAAAAGACGGGCAAATATCAGATTTCACAAGTTTTCAGAATTTCCACTAAAAACCAAAAATGCAATGCTGTCAGGAGTTGTGAGATGGCAGACGAGGCCTCATCTAACTTCAGTACATGCAGCCACATGGAATATGCATAGCTCTAATTGGAATTTTTAGGCTTGCTTGCATGTTTTTTCCACATGTCAATTCTCCATTTTGAGAAACAAGAATGGCAAAATTAAGGGCAGTATTGACTACATATTAAATATTCTTCTAGACCCAAACTTTACCGTCCCTGGCCAATAAGGGAAAAAAAAGTGGAATTAAAAATGAAGAAAAACAGAAGTGGCCCATTTTTAAATGCGTAAGTAATGTTTTCTCTTGGTTTTACAGGGACAGAGTAAAACAACCTAAAACAAAGCAATTTGGGGAATTTTTCTGCTTAAATGATTGTCCCAGAGAGAATCTGCCTCATGCCGGCTGTATGGCAAAGGAATGAGTTTTAAATCCAAGTGAAACAAATCTACAAGAGCACTATGGACTCCCTTCATATTTCCAGGTCTCCCAGTTCTCAGGAGTTAAGTTCTCAGGCAGTGAATGCAGGAGAAATTAAAAAACAAAGAGAATCACAGAATCACAGAATGGTTTGGATTGGAATGATTTTGGTTGCTCCAAGCCCTGTCCAACCTGGCCTTGGACACTTCCAGGGATGGGGCAGCCACAATTTCGCTGAACAACCTGTGCCAGGGCCTCAGCATCCTCACAGGGAACCTCCTCCTGACAGCAGGGAAATGTGTGCGACTGGGAATGTGGGAACCAACTTGCAACCATGCTGACCTCTTCAAATAAGTTCTTCCTTCATCTACTGCAAATTAACACAGCATCCAGGATGGCTTGGAGAAGCCATACAGAAAACCAGCAATTGAAGTCCACTTTCCACAGGGAAAGGGACACTGGAATGCTTTGGGTCTCTAGGATCAAGGGTTGCCTGCTTCCAGGGAATGCCCAGCATGGGATAAATCCAAATGAATGATGGCTTTGGATCCACATCGTTTGTGGACTTCCCTAAGATCAAAAACTTGGAAACAGCTAGAAATTTTCCTGAAAAAAACACAGAAAAAATGCATTAACCCACAATGAGTTACAAATCCCAACTCCATCTAACCTAATCCTCACCCAAACCACCAAAGAGGTGATTAGTAAGGTTGAAAACGAAATTTTGTACCACATAAGCTGACACCAGGCAGTTTATACATTGCTTTAAAAACTTCCACTAGTAACAGCAGCTTATTCACATCCAATCTGAATCCTTTAGAACTTTAATTCCATGCACCCCACACCCAGTGCCAAATGTTTTATTGAATACAACCTCTTCGCTCCGCTGCTTCCTCAGACAACGGAGCACTTACTTCCTTTGAACCGGTTCCACTCAAACTCCCTGGCTTCTGGAGTCTGCTTTCCTTGTTCCTGCTCATCAATAATTGCAGAATGAAGCCTCTTAAAGTGTTAATATATATAAGTTATAACATAAAAAAACATTTCCAGTCTTCCTTAGCAGTTGCTGCAGTTCAGACGGGGAGCAGCACGCGCTCTGTCTCATTTCTGCAATGATTTTCTCCCGTGCAAGTCATTGGGAGTTATTCTGTGTGACAAGTGGCAGGCACAGAGGTCCCCCTGGGACACGGTCCCTACAGCTGGCTGGGACCAGGTCAGCAGCTTCTCACAGAGAACTTTCCCCCTCACAAAGTTCAGTGGCGCTTTCCGGCTTAAGTCTGTCTGAACAAAGGCAGTTTTGGATGACAATCTTGGATGTAGGCCTTTAAAATCTTTGTACACTCTATTTCAGATATGCAAATGTTCTTTTGGATATGGCTCTTGATCAAGTTTTCATGAACATCCACATTCCTCTGCTGAAAAGCGTGTGAAATCAGTCATCTACCAGACCCAAGCAGAAATTGCTTGATTTCAGTTTCCTTGTCTGCCTTTTCTATATGCCTGAAATTGTCTTTATCATCTCTGTCTATGCACTATTTATATTAAAATGTTTTTCTTATCTCCTGTAACCAATTCAGTTTGGGTCAACATTAAAACCATTCCACTCACTTCAAAGACATCCAAAAGAATGCAAGAGAAATCTAAGAAAAAAACTATGAGCTTTTGTAGCATACAGGAAGCAGAGAAAAAACAACATATTTGCTAATTTTTTCATAGTTAAAAAGTTAAGAGTATGCAGTACAAGTGTAAGTGTATGCAAACAATTAAATGAAAAAATATTTAATTTAATAAGATGCCACAGACCTGGAATTGTCAAAACTCTGGATGAACATTAAAATGTAATTCAAGTGCTTTTGTTAAAACTGATGAGGGTTTACACACATGAGGGAAGTTTCTGCTTTTGGTTTGTGGGTTGTTGGTTGTTTTGATTTTTTTTTTCAAACCTGCCAGCAAAAGAACACGATCTCAGTGATATGTCAGAGATAAAGTTGAAACACCAGAATGCCCATGGCAAATTCAGGGAACAAAGGCTCACTCATCTAGAATAAGAATGAGTGGTTACGTACAGCATTCTATTAACTCAAGGTGTTTCTGAACAGCACAAGTCCTCCACATCAGATGTAGCAGCAATTTTCTTTCACCTACAAGTTCTGAAAAGGGGATGTTGAGTTTCTGCTTGATGGACATGTTGCTGGAAAACAGATAAAGGAATAGAGTCCCAGAGTTATCCTGGGTATAACAAGACAAAAGTCACCGACATAAAAATTAGGACTCTTCCTCAAACACTGAGGAGGAATGAGAACTTTCCAGCTGCAGCACAGACCCACATGTAGATAGGGTAAATAAACCAAGTAGGTAACCAGCTTTCTGTGTCATGCCACAGTGAAACGGATCTTCTTTTCCAACAAAAATCTTTAAAGAAACAGAAGTGTAGTACCCACTATTACTACTGTGAACGCCGTAGGCAGGGGGTGGTACTTGCTTCTCTGCGTGTCTTTTTTGGCATAAGGTCTGGTTTTGGTAGGATCTGGTGTGGCACAGACACTGGGAAACTCTGTGAGGACAGCGCAGGGAGAGCTGGACCACTCCAGCGCTTTGCTGCAGGGAGGGGAAAAACAATGCAGTGATTACACAGAAGATGTGTCAGTGAGCAGTGTCTATAGCATTAACTGCACTAATCCCCTCCCTAAGTCGGACTTGTCTCGTGATGGACAAATTATCCAGCTTAGTGAGGTAGCTGGGATGGTGACGGTGTCTCAACCCTTCTGTTCCCTCAGTTTTCAGAGACTTTCTTTCAGCTCATGAAAACACTCAAACACCGTCCCCTTTGCAGGGCACTGTACACAGGGTGGAGGTCTCACAGTTCCTATTCTCTGCCCTAGAGGGAAAAAGCCAAGGAAAAATAGAACTAGTTCCACAAAAGGTTAATAATCTGTCCAAGCGAAAATGGAGGTTTCATTGGGAACAATCTTCAAAAGAATATATTCCAGGCACCTAAACTAAATGTGTGCTAGGTATTTTTATTCCCACTGTATGGGGGGAGAAAAGTGTCTATCCCACATCAAAAGGCAATGAAATAAGCCAGTCTAGGACTGAGACAATGACTAAAAAGTGTATCCTAATTTCCCAGTTCCTAAGGATTATGCTCTACCAGTTCCTACACTGGACTTCCCAACTTCCCAGTACTTCATAAACATTAAGTTGCAAACTATTGGTAACTCCTGGTGCAGGGACATCGTGCTCACAGAAGTGTGTCCTGAATGCTCCCGGCACAGTTACCACTTGTTTTATTTTTAATTAAAGTTACAAAAGACTGAAAATATTTGGGTAATGTAGGTATAAACAAAGAAATAAAGAATTTTTCCATGCCTGACCACCTCCTAGGAGAAAGACCTTTTCCTACTGTCCAACTTAAACCCCTCTGGACACAGCTCCATGCCAGCAAGCCCACAGGTACTTCTAAAAGTAGCAGGATATTAACAATTGATATTTCAGGGCCCAAGAAAGGTTAAACAATACCACTGAACTAAAGTTTAAGACACTTTATGTGAATAAGGTAAAAATATTTGTAGGGTTTTTTTAAGTCAAAGTCACAAAATTTTGTATCATCTTACTGGAGTTGGGGGTGCACCACCAACACATGTTCAAATTAAAATTATGTTTTTAAAAGATACACACTTTTTTTGAGTGGGAATTAATTTAGGGAGCCCTATAGTCTGTGCAGTGTAGGTTGAAATCTATGGTTCCTTCTGACTTTATGAATTAATTTAATAAATGGTTTAGTGACCAAAACACTATCTTAAAAAATTAAAAATGCTCTCTCCTAAAGCATAGATTCCCATGCCAGAAGGGTTCAGCTAGTTCTTTATCATTCAGATGCAGATAAATTGAGTCCTTGCACTTTATCTCTCTCTCTCTCATAAAATCTAAGTTCTGTCTGTTCTACATAGATATTCATGACATTTTCTCACAAGTTGTGATTTACTCCAATGTCTTCAGCCAAAAATATTTCTCCTCCCCTCTGTTCTGTGTTATGTGCTTGACTAAAATTAAGTGGAAATAAGTAGGATGGCAGTGGGCAAAGAAAAACAGCAACAGAAAGGTCAATATCACCAAATAAATACAGTTTTCCATCTCTTTTTTTAATAATTGAAATTAATATTTTTGCTCAAAAGATCTTGAAAATGTAAAAATCAGAAATATTGGTTATACTAATAAGAGACAAATTTTAATGAGGAAAAAAATTCTGAGTAATTTTAAAATGTACATTTCAAGATAAAGAGATGAAAAGCCGAAAGAGATTAAAAAATGGGAATCATACCTTGAAATGAAAGTTTTCTGAATTCAGAATTCCTGCAGCCCATGGAATGTGAAATCACCAAAAATGGCCTAACCTGTAACAGGATAAAATCAATTTATTGTATCTGCTGTATACACAGTGTATGTCACTAAGTATTTTAGATATTAACACTTCTTAAGCAAGTTATAGAAATATTTTTGTTGTTAAAAATAAAATATCTAATCACTCTTCTAAAAAAATTATTTGGATTATTTTTTCTTTTCTTAAAGACTATATTGTATACTAATGAATATGAATCAAGAGAAACTGTATCCCAAAATAACGTGACATTTGAAAGAGAAAGTGTAGGTGTGTGTTTTCCAGGGAGAAAAATTCTTAAATCATCAAGGTTTCTGTCAAGGATGGGAAGAGACTAATTCCAATAAATTGAAAATGCATTTATTTTGTTCATTGAATGTGAAGGTAAAATTTAGTAATGTTAAAGAAAAAATAATTAGTTTCTTTTTGCATAAATTCACTAAAAAAATAAAAATAAGAAGAATGACAAAACAATCTGACATTTTAGAAGTGAAGAACCACAAATTAAATAGAAGTAAATAGCTGAAAATAAATTTGATGTTCCTCCAGGTCTAGTGCTAAGGTCCAAGTCAGCAATGTAGCCATGTAAATAAAGTTTTAAATACCCAATAAAAACAGCCATCCTGGAAAAGAGGGGAGAGAAGTCTTATTTATGCCTTAATTAAAATCTGATAATGCAGAAAAAAAATTTTAAAAAGCAACTTTGGGACTGGTGCAATGACCAGAAAATGGGTCCTGTCTCCATGAAGAAGTTCTGTTGTGTCCCTGGAGAACGTTTGAGGATGAGGCAGCAGGGATTTCTTCTTCCTGCTGTTGTGTATCCCAGTGAATGCAGGGGTCATCCAGCGGTTAGCGAATTCCTTGGGAGCTGGAATGGTGGGAATCCCTGCCAGTTGCACTCTTCCTGGTTGTCCTACACAGTCCTCACCCTTTAGCTTTCCTGCTAAACCAGGCTTATCAAATATTCTCTTCCCACAGCCACCACAGTCTTTCTTGCAGGAGATTTTCTACAGCTGAAATTTTCATCAGGGTCGATTTTGCCCATAACTCTTCACAAGAGAATTATTTATGGATTGTTTAGGAAGTATTATGGGGGCTGGTATCCTGTAAGTAAGAGATTTGTGTTCTGGAGAAGTTTGGCATCTCTTGGTAGTAAATTTGTGTGATTAGATAGAACTGTCCCCTTCATGAAGTAGCCTGTAAAATAAAGATAATTGATAATCTATTGCAGCAATTTAGAGGAAATTATTTCAAATATTTTCATTGGTCTGTGAAACTTGCTATAGGTTTGCAGAAATATTTCACCTTACAGAACATTTGCTTTTTTTAAGTGAAATTTATTACCTTTATTATCTGTGCATTGTCAGCTCCATGCCACAGGTAGCAGGATCAGTTCCACCTTTGGCAATGTACAGTCCCACAGTCATTTTTAGTGGTTAATGGTTCCACATGGCAATTTGTACAGCTGAATATTTAAACTTTTAAAGTAGAGCTGTGGAAGAAATGCAATGAGGCCTGGAAAGTGCATGGTTTGACTTGACATACTATTATATAAACTAACACCTTTTTTTTTTTAAATTAAAGGTAAAGAAAACAATGACTGTGAGAAGCAAAGTATGTGTTTTAAACCCTATGGTCCTTCGTGTGCCATAATTTTAAATAAAAATTCTTTAATCTCTTTATATAAGAAGAGGAAAGTAGATACAAGGCATATCCTTCCAAATCCCAGGTTTTTCATGAAGTTCTTTATCTATTTTTCCCTAAGTGAAGTACAAATAAATGCATAAAGAGCTGAATGGATCAATAGACAAATGGTCTGATTAAAAGATACATCACTTCAGTCAAAGCACTTCATTCTTTGCCTACATTAAATAAATTCACCAAGAAGTAGAACTTTACAGGTCTCTCTTCCAGGCTTTTTAGACAATATTCCTTCCATTGAGACCTTGCCTGCTGTTGCCAGATCATCGTTAACACAGAGGGGACAGAGCACTCTATATAAATAAGAAGGATTGTTAGGGATGGGGAGAGCAACATTTGCTGAACAAGGGATTGAAAATCTGCCTGCAAAAATTTCAACTGGAAAAATGACACTTGTTCAGGCTCCTGGTATCCTAAATTAGCAAAGGCCTTTAGAATCAAAGGAATTAGGAGGAACTTTTTCTTCTACTTCTTTAAATATTGGGCATTAAATATTGGGCATTTTATTGAGTAAAGTTGTGCAAGTTAACAGTGCTAAAATTCACGGATAAGGCAGTGTGGGACACAGAGCATGTGAAGCATGAGTAGATCNAGGCTCCTCGTATCCTAAATTAGCAAAGGCCTTTAGAATCAAAGGAATTAGGAGGAACTTTTTCTTCTACTTCTTTAAATATTGGGCATTAAATATTGGGCATTTTATTGAGTAAAGTTGTGCAAGTTAACAGTGCTAAAATTCACGGATAAGGCAGTGTGGGACACAGAGCATGTGAAGCATGAGTAGATCAAGGGTTGTTAAGCACTGGAACAGGATTTCCAGGAAAGGGATGGAGTCACCAACCCTGGAAGTGTCCAAAAAACATGTGGATGTGGCACTTGAGAACATGGTTTAGTGGGGAAAGATGTGGTAACAATCTTCGGAAATGAATGACTTCTTGATACTTTATATGAATAAGACAAAACTAAGTTGCCGAAAAAAGAAAAAAGGTAGGGTAGGGAGTCAGGAAAAACTTCTGGACTGTCGGGATAGTTCCCAACTGAAATAATATTATGAGGAAGGTAGGAAATCTCTGTTACTGCAGGCATTTAAAATGAATTAAGTAAACATCTGTCGAGACTGACATAGGTATTGTTGATCTTACCTGGAGGCAGGGCTGCATTGGGTGACCTCTCTGGTCCTTTTGCTGTATCCTCTTTGATTGCTGATCCATGTCTTTCTTTTCCACCTCCTTGATGTCTTTCCTTATGCTACCAGACAGGAATGTTCACTAATCAATTCGATCCCTACAGTTAATGCTTTTTCTTTATGTAGGCAGTTGGCTTGAGGAATCAACTGCAGCCTTAATCAAAACAAATTCTTAATAAAAACACTCAACATATGTGAATCACTCCTCACTTTCTGCTATGAAGTTGTGGTGTAGGATAGACTGGAGCCACAAACAGCACTTGGAATTAAAAAAAAGCAACTCACAGCATAATTTACAGCACCATTTATGATACCACTTCTATCTTTTAAGACAGCTTTTAATCATTTTCAAAAGAAACAGGTATAGATGCTCTCAGTCTAAAGATATCAAGTTTCTTTTATTCATTATTTTCATCAAAAATGGAAGAATGTCACTGTTACAAAGTTTTATTACTTATATACTTTACAGCCCTAAAGATTTACAGCAGATATCTATTTCTGCTCTTTTCATTTTTTAGTTTTCCTGTCTTTAAAATCACTAAATAATTCTTAACAATATTTATATTTTACTGGAGCACTCTGGTGCCATATAGAATATTATGCAGTGTTTTCTTCAAGGTTTGAATAACAAACTTTTCTACAGGTGGATAAAACATTCCTTCCTAGACATTCATGACACTAAAAATAGGTTTATTATATTATGGAGAATGAACTTAGTTCAATTTTCATTTGCAAAGGCCAAGAGACCTGAAACAATATTTTTATATATCATATAACATTAATTTAAATTAAGTCATATGCCCCAAGAAAGAATATACCTATCTAAATGGGGTTCAGGAGTTCTTAGATAAAAATAAAAGATTAGGGGTTTTTTTCTTGCATTTGTATTTATTTTCTTTCTTTTTGAAGAGCATTTCTATTTCCCTGACTGGGCTCAGACAACACATGAAGAATTTCTTTCCTGTACCATCCAGTGTCCACAGAGAGGGAAGAACAGAAACTTTATCAGCATTTGCTTTTATCTTGCTGCCCTTTTTGTTCTAGACACGTTTTTGCCAAGTTAATAACTCAATAACTGTAACTGGTAACTCAATAATAATCACATTTGATAGTGCATTATGTAGTAGGTTTTCATTTGTCAATCTTAAAACACTTCCCCAAGGAAGCCAAGCCTTGCACCGTGTGATCCCACCAAGATACAGACTCCTGACGTAACTTGCTCAAGGGCAGGCAGCAGGCCAGGGTCACAATGGGAACAGAGCTGACGTTTCCTTGAGCTTTCCTGCAGTTTGCCTTTCCCAGGCCTTTCTGCCTCGTCTTGGAGCCTCCATGTTGTACATTTTGGATGTATCATTTCTATTTACACTTTTACGTATCCTTCCAGGATAAAACCACCCAGCTGATGTCAGTTATCAGCAATGTGATATTAGGAATGTGTTACTTCTGAATATGGTGAAGGGTCAGGAGAGGGAATCCAATGAGGAGCACCTGAGGGAGCTGGGGAAGGGGCTCAACCTGGAGAAAAGGGGGATCAGGGGGGCCCTTCTGGCTCTGCACAAGTCCCTGACAGGAGGGGGCAGCCAGGGGGGATTTGGGATCTGCTCCCAGGGAACAGGGACAGGAGGAGAGGGAATGGCCTCAGGCTGTGCCAGGGGAGGGGCAGGTTGGACGTCAGGAGGAATTTCTGCCTGGAAAGAGTGGTCAGGCATTCGAATGGGCTGCCCAGGGAGGTGTTGGAGTCCCCATCCCTGGAGGTGCCCAAGGAATTCCTGGACGTGGCACTCAGAGCTCTGGGCTGGGGACAAGGTGGGGATGGGGCACAGCTTGGACTCCATGACGTTGGAGGCCTTTACAACCCTCAGGAACCCTGTGATTCTGTGATTTTGATCTGTGAATATCTGATATTAGCAAAGACATCAGCAATGTGTCATCTGGCTTAACTTTCTACAACAACAGAGAATGAAAATCAGAGCAGGCCACAAAGGTCACTTTTAATACAGACGTTCCAGCTCTGCTTGGTCACAGCAAAAGTATCCTCATTATAGATGTCCTAACTGGAGGTTATTTAAATGCTAAACACCTCCCTTTCCATCAGGTTGCTACGCTATTACTCACTGGGTAGGAAGCCTACGTAAAGGAATCGTGGGGATTTTGCTTCCTAGATTTCACACCAAATTAACGACCTATTTTCCTGAGTAATAATAGGCTGCCCTAACAGTAAAAACGCATTCAAATATCAAACTGGTCTGAAATACATGTACATACACACCACTTCATAATACTGCACTTAAAAAATACACACCCTTGCAAAAAAAATTTGGAAGAAATTATATAGTTCCACAACACAAGTTTTTTCACCAGGACGTAGTAAAAATGTGCCAAATTCAGGAGATTGTATCTGGACAGCATTTAAATCAAAGCAAAAGGACTCCTATTAACTTGCATAGGACAAGAAATGTACTCAAATCTATAAATTATCTCAAAAGAATTAATTGACTGCTTCCTATTTATACCCAACTTTACTCTGTAAACTTTAAGAAAAAAAAAAATCTGATTTCATAAAAATATTCCTTCACAATATTAGCATATNAATCTGATTTCATAAAAATATTCCAGCAATTTTATCCTTCACAATATTAGCATACTTTTAAAATGCAAAACCAGAGTTAAATGTTTTAAAAGCCAGCTCTTTACTGCTTCTCTTCAAATAAAATCATTGGTTTAGCTGCTGAACTGGAGTTCAGAATCAAATTTTTTAAAATGTTGCACAAAAGAAGAAAAAAACCTAGTTAATGAACAGCTTTATATATAATTTTCTGTAAAATATCAGCATTTCAGGCAGCATCTAAACGTGAGCTCCCTTTGTAGAGCAGATATGTTGCAGAGATATTCACTGCTACTTAAGTCATCTCATATTCAAACTACAACACAAGACAGTGTTTAATGTTCCAGAGCTTCAAATGATGGAAGAGAGAGGTCTTGAACCAGTTGTGCTGACTGAAAAATGGCATTAAATTAGTTGTGAGAAATTCAGTGTGGGCTATTTAGACTTCATCTTGAAGGACTGCCTTTAAAAATTAGCTATTAAAAAAAAAAAAAAGGGAAAACTCCAACGCTGATTCTGCAATCCAAGGCATTTTTTAAAGATGAGAATTGGTACTTACTTCCTGCACAGGATTTCAAGGCTGAGATTGCCTGAAGGATGGGTCTCCCAGGTGGAGGGAGATGTGGAGTCAGTGCATGGTGTGGCAGATCCCAGTTTGGCATGTCTCACTGGGATGTATTTCCTCAGTACCCATATGACTCCTGCTGCAATTGCTGTAAAACTCATTTTTTTAAATGGAAATGTTTTAATTTTGCATCTGACGTGCACATGATCTCTTAGTTACCATCAGTTTATGTGTATGATGGAAGAGTAAAGATTAGGACTAATTGCGTACCATCTTTCATGACAGGAACAAAAAGTTCTGTTTAAGTTTCATAGAAGACAAAAAATGTACCTTGAAACTATGTGAAACAGAACAGGCAATTTCTTGTTCTTTGATGGTAAAAACCTGATTAAATTTCCCTAAGTTAAATGAACAAAGAAAACAAAAACCAAACAAACAGAAAACAAACCCCCCAAAAATCCCCAAGCTTCTGGCTTGGTTTTGGATTGCCTGTGGACTGCAATTTTATGTGCAAAGTTGGAATCCAGAGGGAATCTCAAGCCTTCGTACATAAACTTTATAATGGAAATGCTGTCAAATGCTTAAGTACAGCAAGGCAAATGGCACAGCTATAACATGTTAAAAAAATATGAAAATGCTCTGAACCCGGGGTGAAGGCGAGCTGTCTTGACACTGAACATAGAAAGGTAAATGATTGGAACTTTAATTACTTTGATCCGTCATGCCTTGTAGCTATATGTCAGCTAAGCCAACAAAACTGACACAGAACAAAGGCCATGACTGTTTCAACATCTTAACTCATTTCTTATGGTTGATTAATAAGTCTATTGAATGAAACATGTGATGAGAATGGAGAAAAACATCAAATGTGTGTTTATACACACACACACACAAATCCCAGGTGTGGGATTTTACGTCAGGGGATGGTGGAGGTGGTGGCAAGGTGGGGATTGGCCTCTTCTCCCAGGCAGCCAGCGACAGGACAAGGTGAAATGACCTCAAGCTGCACCAGGGGAGGCTCAGGTTGCACACTGGGAAAAACTTTTTCGGTGGAAGAGTGGCTAAGCTTTGGCACAGGCTGCCTGGGGAAGTGATGGATCTGCCCTCCCTGGAAGTGTTCAAGAAACGAGTGGATGAGGCATTTTGGGATATAGTTTAGTGCGCTCGGGGTTATTCACCTGAAGGTTGGACTTGATAATCTTGGAGGTGTTATCCAACCTCAATGATTCCATGCTGTCTTGTCTCAGAATGTGGAGGAGCGGGCAGTGGCACAGCCAGCACACAGCTCTTACCACGAGGGTTGTTCCTGGGAATGGAGATCCATGAGCCATTCACAGCCACCCTCTGGTGGGACGTTGTCCTTCTCTAGGATCTCTGTGTCTACATGAACCCACATGCAGTAACTTCTGGAATAGCTCTGATTCCTTGGTCTCTCATTAGTTGTGCATTACCCTAATTTTCTGATGGACTGAAAGTCGGTGACCACCAGCAGTTTCTTTGATAATGAGAGAGCCCCAAAGACAGAGGACAGACTGTACTGTAATATAAACACACTTTTTCACAGGGATCTTGCATCCTAGTCTACTGTCGTCTTCCCTTTCCAAAGCCCATCCTCTGAGTCCCTGACAGCACCTCAGTCGTCTCACACAGAAATCCATCGGGACAGCTCATGTTTACAACTCACACTCAAGGGATCTCTTTGGTTCCTGAAGGATGCTGCTGATCTGCCAGGATGAGGCAATCACTAACTTCTGACCCAAACCTGGATATAAAGCTCTCACTTTAATTTCCTCTTTGCACAAACTACTCAGTGCTGATTTCAGGGGTTCTCCTATGGCTTTCCTCGTGTGCTCGATGTTGATAAACGTGGTTTCCAAAATTATGATCTAAAGGACACACTTATGATGAGGCAGGATTTAGCCCCTATAGCAAAACATAAAGCCAATCATGGTATTTATAACAGAGACTATGAAAACATTTGTTCTGATCAAAAGCTTTGGGGGGTGTAGCAGAGAGGGATTTCTGAATATTTCCTAGACAGGAGATTGATTTATATTTGAATCCAAGCATGAATTCAAACAGTATGTTCTACTTTTGCCAGATAAGAGAAGAAAAATGGGAGCTTATTAAGTCAAATATTTAATTTGAATCTTGGGGACATTATCCACTAACCAAATACAACAAACAGATGTAAAAAAAAAAAAAAAAAAGGAAAAGCAAAATTGGGCACAAAATAACGCACATTTAGTGAAAGTGATTGTCTCCTGGAGTCTTGCCCTCTCTGTACCTTCTTTTTCTCCACAGTTGACCTGCACTGGCTGGCTGGATCCACTTTTTATCATGGCATTTGTCAAATTTTATTTAAAGACCCTTTACACATCATCAGATACTGGGGGTTTATATCTTACCATGTACCCAGACCTTATCTGTTGCAGTCCACTCAAACCTAAATGAAATTTTCCAGAGTTTTCTATAAGGTAAAATTTTGGATTGTTTTACAAGCTTTGCTTTCACAAAGCTCATAGAAAATCTGATGGGTTTATTACACATTAGAGATTGAGACTGGAGGTGTAGGGTGCTGATTTTTTGGCACAGCAATCCAAGAGGTTTTGAGAAATAACCCACTCTTCCTCCATGTAGTAGCAGATCTTCATCCAACCTGTGTTACCACCACATAGCCTTGTGTCTCCACAAACTTCGCAGACTTTTCCAGGCCTTCAGAAATGCAGCCTGGAGAGAATTCAGTGGATTCAAGAATCCAAATTTCTCCCAAATATTCCATCCTTACTTGGAAGGATAAGAAGAAACAGTGGCAAGGGGAGACAGGAGACATAAGCGGTGTCCTTCCACGTTATGCAGTGAATAATAAGAACAGAACATTGTTTGCAAAAATCCTGAACGGAAAAGGAGGCTAATTCAAAATTAATTTCATTTATAATAAATACTCCTACAAGCATTTTTATAAATAAAACACCAGCAATTATTCTGCTATGTATTTACAAGAAACGGGCAATTCTAAAAAACAATAGAAGGACATCCCACTCCTCAGAAGTTTAGGACTGACAAATCCCAAGGCACCACCCACCTTGTCAGAGTCAATGCAAACCCATCTTGCTTCAAACTCAGTCAACATATGTTTTACTATTTACCTTGATAAGTGGAGAATCAAGCCCAAATTTCTGTCATCTCTCCCATAGGCATCTCCCTTTTCTCCCTTCAATGACTTTTTAAAGTTCCCAGAGCATGAAACATCACTTTGATGCTGCATCACATCCAGTTAGGAAGCTCTGGCATGTAGTGTAGCATGAAACATCACTTTGATGCTGCATCACATCCAGTTAGGAAGCTCTGGCATGTAGTGTAGCATGAAACATCACTTTGATGCTGCATCACATCCAGTTAGGAAGCTCTGGCATGTAGTGTAGCATGAAACATCACTTTGATGCTGCATCACATCCAGTTAGGAAGCTCTGGCATGTAGTGTTATGTTTAAACCAACATGCAAATGTAATCAGGAGTGACACGTCGTCCCAATAATGCAGTCACTCAGCTTTGAGAAACTCGAATGGACAGCTTATAAAACAGAGATTCTCACAGCCACAGGTTGGGTCTTTTGGAAATTAATCTCTAGGTCAGACTTAAAGAAAGTTTGAGAGAGATTTTAGAGATGTTCTGTGCCGGTCAGTGTTTAAGAGGCGTTTGGATAATGCCCTTAAAAATATGCTTTAACTCTTGGGCAGCCCTGAAGTGGTCAGGCAGTTAAATTAGGCTATAGTTTTAGGTCCCTTCTGACTGAAATTCCATTATTTTCTGTTTTAAAGTCTCAGTCTTTAAAGCACTTCCTCAGGGACCTTGAGTTGGCCATGGAGATCTGATGGAAAAGGCACACAACCAACACATTGCCACCAGAGCATTTGAGCTGCTGCAAAAGCTGAACTCCCCCACCAAGTAACAAGCTCCAGGACAAGACTAAATAGCATCAAGTTTCACCAGGAGAGGTTTAGATTGGATATTAGGGAAATTTTTTTTACCACAAATTTTGTCCAGCCCTGGCACAGGCTGCCCAGGGCAGGGGTGGAGTCCCCATCCCTGGAGAGATTTAAGACATGCAGATGTGGCACTTGGGGACATGGGTTAGTGGTAGCCTTGGCAGTGCTGGGGGAATGGTTGGTCTCGATCTTACAGGGCTTTTCCAACACAAACAATTCTGTAATTCTATGAACATGCAGCTCTGAGGGTTTCCTGCATCATCTCTAAAACACCAGCAGGCTCAGACAAGCATTCCCTAGCGACTGAACTCAAGAATAGCAGGGGGAGGGAAGTGGGATTTTTCTCACCTCTTTTCCAGCTAATTCTTGTTCATATTTATTGAGAAGACCTAGCATCCTTTTGGGAATAGCCTTTGTCATACCCCACTCACTGGCCAGGAATATTTTAAATCCTATCAGGGTGGGAAGACTTTCTCCCTAGTCACTGTTCAGTATGACTCCCCCAAAAGGGCTCTGAATGTTTCTTAAAGCAAATCTCACATGCTGATGGTTGTTCTCTGCTCCCAGCCTCTGAGTCTGGGCTAAGGAGCCAGTCCCAGCAGAGGATCCATCTGCCCAGTCTTCCAGGCCTTAAACAGCACATCCTCACTTGTGTGGGCCTTTGTGGAAATGTGACCCTCACCATTTCACCAGCAATATTGATTTTGGCTTCACAATGCCCCTGTTATCCCTATTCTGAAGATGAGGGGAAAGGCACAGCTAAATGACTGATCAAGGCTGACCAAAAAAACCCGTGTCAGAGCTGAGAATAGAAACCAGATCACCTGAGGTTTCATTGCTGGGAACGTTTCCCCTTCCCTCTTCCTTTGAATCTTTGTTTAGTACTGGGGCAGGTCATTTGAAATCTGGGCAATATTCAGATGTGTTTTCTTTCCCAGAAGGAAATCAGGCTTTCCAGGCTCACTTTACAGAGGCAGCCAGTCCGCTCGGGCTGCCGAGGTTTTGCAGCTCTCACAGGACACTGCAAAATCCAGCAATCAGACCTGTGCAGCTTTCAGAGGAGATGGCAGAGCACAGGAACAGCACATTATCTAAAAACAGGCTCACAAAATATGTTCCTATGGACATCACAAACTAATCTTTGAAATGGTCCCTGATGAGGGATGGATTGGCCCAAGCTGCCTTCTGAAAATGTTCCAATTCCTCCTTTGCATCCGGTGTGTGTTTATTGGAGAGAGAATAAGTCCTCGTTTAAATTCTGCACATGAATTTGCACTGTGACCTTTTTAGCTGTTACCTCATGGCTATATCTGAAATTGGTAATAAAATGCAACTCAGGATAAAGAACTGCTAGGTGATTTTACACAACTATAATTTTACACTCTCAAAAGGCAGAATATGTAATTCCTTAAGCCACACACGGGAACTCGGTGATACTGGGCTTGATTTTTGCTTTCAAAGCCAACACCGTGTAAGTAAAGCCAACTCTGTACAACAATACAAATAATGAGTTAAACAGATATGCAGTTGAGCTGATTCTGATGCAGTGAGAAACCAAAGTGAAGCCCCAGTGAAATGAGGATGCTACGCAGTTATGGTTACAAACAGCTCCCACAGCAGATTACTGTGCATCTTAGTGGGTTTACGTGTGTTTACCTACAACTCTTACAGAAGTGTTTCTGAAGAGTCTCCCAAGTCTGACACACTTTAAACAATTTCCAAACATCCTGTTGATGTGTGAAAAAAATCCAACAAAACAATGTAATCACTGAGTGACAGTGAACCTTGAAAAATATTATTATAATTAGACTCTAACTATACTTATATTATTTTATTGCATTTCATTGTTCTGATTTTAAGACACCAGTAAGGAGTCTTTGTGTTAGGTGGTGGTCACATGCAAAGGAAGCCAGAATATGAAAAACCAAATATTTAATATCACTCTACTTCCCCACAAAGTCCTCCCAGGCAAGGCTACTGCTGCACATGAGGAGCACTGAGCTCACTGGGGCTCTGCCCAGCCACAGCTTCAACTTCACTGACCCAACAGTGCAGATATCCTGGAATTATCAGAGAAACATGGAATGGTTTGGGTTGGAAGGAACCTTAAAGATCACCACATTCCACCCCCCTGCCATGGGCAGGGACACCTTCCACTGTGCCAGGTTGCTCCAAACCCTGTCCAACCTGGCCTTGGACACTTCCAGGGATCCAGGGGCAGCCACAGCCTCTCTGGGCAACCTGTGCCAGGGCCTCATCACCCTCCCAGGGAACAATTTCACCCTAATATTTAATCTAACTCTGCCCTCCTTTGCATGAGGCCATTCTCCCTTGTCCTATCTCTCCAGGGTCTTGTGAAAAATCCCTCCCCAGACTTCAAAATAAAACTACTTCAATATTTACTAAGAGAGCTGAATAATCAAATTCAAGTCCCTTGTTTAAACAGAAGGGCAGAGCACGGTGGAAAAGCAATTCTAAGCCATATTCTGAAACACTCACACTGTGTGATTAAATCAAGCCATGGGTATATTCCTAACCACTAAAGAGTGCCAACAGGTATTTAAACCCTAAAAAGACTTAGCAGAAAGGTGAAGGTACAGCAAGGTAGCAAGATATTTGCCATTTGGAGCTACCCAAAGGTACTCAGAGATTCCCCACTCCCTGTGCACCAGCAGGGAAGGAAACAATCATCTGCATTTTGGAGTTGACAGCAATATTGTCACCCAGCAGGTTAATACAGGTTATAGGGTGAGATTTAAACTAGAGGCACACTTTGTAACTGCATCAATGTCTTGCTTTTCCTACTGCACGTTTATTTATTTCAGCTGACAACAGTCTCCCTGTCCAGATTTGTAGTGGCACAATACATTAGGAAAACACGTCAGAGTTCAAATTTGGGTTTCAGTTTAGCAATTAACACCAGTATAACAAAGCCCTTAAGCATTTCTAGCACCTTCACTGATCTGATAAGTACCATAACTAGTAACCCTTAGGCAACAAAACACATTGAATCTGGGTAATTCTGAGTTTACAGGCACTTCCCCATGAATCAGTGCAGATACTGTAATGACAGAGATGCCTGGGTTTTCTGTTGGATTTTACCTAAATTATTTGAATTATTGGTTTATACTTATAGTGAACTAATCATGGCAGAACCACCTGCACCACTTTTTATTGATGTGAGATTTCAAAGCACAAATGTTTCACAAAACATTTCTCTTTCTGCTAATGCAAACAACGATCTCCAAAAGCATATTGAATAGTTATTATATCTATAACACTTTTCATAGGTGACAAGACCAAAAGGGATCTATCTTCTGGCTCATCAAATCCACCACACCATCATATCCAGTTTGTAATTGTTTTCCTAAACTGGTCCTGGTTCACCTTAGAGTCATGTTTTTGCTTTCACAGATTATGTGGGAACATCTTCTTTCAAAATGGCTAAAAGATTTCTACTTTGTGGTCTGTTTAATTCTGTTCCACATTTTTTGTGCCTACGCTGCCTTTTAGCTCAAACATGTCCCTGAGAACACATCCAGAAATAAAACTGGTGTAGGTGAACGCTCACTCAACCTGCACAAGAATAAATCTGGGTTGTAGGTGTGCTGGGATTTCACTTCAGCTTCATCCCTGGGCTCACCTCAGCCTTTGAAATGATATCTCATGGATGATTTAAACCTAAGATCAGAAAAGATCCAGAAGGAGCAGATTCTGTTTCACAGACTTGTCCCTCCACCCACCTCTGTCATGTCAGGTCCAGCAAGGGTGGACCTTCAGGTGTGCTGGATCAACTTACCTGTCTCATTGAAACCCTACACTGTGAGGAAAATAATTTATCCAGCTCCAATTCCTGCATTTGCTCATTTTTCCAGACTAAAATAATATCATTCATTTAAGAGTTGTTACTAGAAATAAGTTTAAAAAAAAAAAAATCCATCAGTTTTATGGGAAATTTACTGACCCTCTACAAATGTTTCCTAAAACATGTCCCATTTCCTTCCTCTACATCCGTGAAATTTGATTGCACAACTATTTTCTTGAGCCAACAATTAGTTGATTTGAACAGCTTCTAAAACTTTTACTGGTCACCTTGCGGGGTGACTTTTATCTTTAGATACTTTGTTTTTAGAAATTAATTCCAGAGATGACCTTTTAGTAGATGCGTTCATAAGAATTCAAATAGCATTTTTATAAAATAGCTTAATTTCTGGAAGCACCTGTAGAGCTTTGTTTCTATCAAATTTCATTATATTTTTTGTTATTACTGCTGTCTTGCATTTTAAAAGCAAACCCACTGTTTTAATGAAATTATGACACTAATTTTTTTTTTAACATATATTCTAAGTGTTCAATTTGTTTAAAGTGCTCGTGAGGATTTTTGTCCCCTAGAGGTGAGTCATTCTTCCTTCTTTATCAAATTATTCTATAGATTTTCAATACATTTGTACGGGACCCAGTCTAATCTAAACATTGGATATTTTTGCAGACAATTTCATTACGAAAATACAGAACAAATGTGCCTTTCTAGTTCTCTGTCAAGGCAGAACATTTTCCAGATTTTCCTTTGGTAACACAGAAAAATTAAAATACCCTGTATCTTTACATTAGTTCTTAATTTACATACTAAAATTATTCCGTTCTTGTAGAATAATAATAAGGCAAAATAATAGATTTAAAATGACAAAAACTTCCTTTAGACCTCACCACAGTGTTTCAGCTCATTGGGAATAATCTTCTCCACAGTGTGATATTGATAGTTGAATTCCAAATTAATATTCATCTGGAAAATAAGCGCAAAAGGTCATAATCTGGCTCCTAAAAAGCATCCGCTGGTGTTCTGAACATCCAGACAGCCACGTCTGTAGCTTGACAATGTCATATCCCCAAAATACTGTTTTGATCCCAAAAACTGTCCAAGGTTTTCTGACTTATTATTTTAGCATGAAGTGAGAACAATTTCTGTATCAAATGGGAAGATTTTTTTTTTAAATTTAAAATGACAACTCACTCAAAATATTATTCAAATACATGTGGAAAAAGCTTTTCAAAACACTCTCCCATCATAAATGACAACATTCATTCTGAGTGGAATTATATCTTTGGTTTACCCAGAAATTATTGTTTAATTTTTATAACTCTAAGGTATTCTTTTTAAGTACCAATGAAGAAAATATTAGAAAAGTCTCTTTTTAATTGTCTAGCAAACAAACAAAGAAATTTTGTACAGCTCTATATATGTTCTAGTTGCAGGATAAAATGATTCATTTATAAATATCTCACTGATAATTGTAAAGGGATGAGAGCAGCTGAAGACAGAAAAGGGTTAAAAGGAAGGTACATATACAGTGCCTTGGTTTAGTTCTAGAAAATATTTATTATTTCGCTATTATAGATGTTAAATCTTCCATAGTTTAGACAGCCTGGAGTGAACAACAGCAGATGCTCTACAAAGCCAGGCAGGGACAGAGAGTCTCCAAAAGCCACCAGTGAAATCTCTTCTTCCTCCAAAATCCCTTCTGCCCAGAGCAGATGTCAGGCTGGTAATACACCAAATGCACCAACAGCAAGGAAAAGTCGATTATCCAGATTGTTTTCTACTACAAAAGACAATAGGAACTTTTCTAACAAGTTTTGTAACAAGTGTGGATCATCGTGCTTTCACCCCACGGTTTCACTCCTTGGTGGTGCAGAACTTTCCTGCATCACCGAGCAGGGAATTAGGACATGGACCCTCAAACCCTCTCCAAGAACTCCCATTGCAACAAAAACTGACTGAGCATAACGTATTAGCTTTTTTTTTCTCCATATAATATCACAGTGTCTTCTTATACTTTTATGTTTCAGTGTGTTTATTAGTAAACAAGCAAAATTAAGAAAAAAAAAGGACTGTTTTCAGTAGTGAACCTTGACTTGAAACTTTAACATCAAACTGGGCTAGGTGAAGTCCACTTCCAGTGTTTTCCATCAAAACAAAAATCTTGAAGCATTTTCCAGGTTTCACTGGCAGTTTCCAATCCTCAAGACTGCTACTGAGAGGATATTTTCCTGCCATGTTCCATTCATCCATCCTTATTCACAGTGACGGTGTGATTTTTTATTTCTGTGAAGTCTAGAGAAACACTTACTTTACATAGTCTGGAGTCTGTTCAGAAAGACATTAAAAATCAAGATGTTTGAAGGCAAATTGGAAAAATTTCAAATAGGTAAAGGGGAATTTGTCCATCTGCTGAGGAATGATGCTTCCATAGTGCTCCTTCATGGGACATCTCCAGCTAAACAAAGCTCAGTGAGGGGTTTGCCGCACGTGAGCCGATGAAATCCATAGGCAGGATATTCTGATCATCCCTGACAACTGTTTAACGAGACAGAGCCAGTCCTGGGGCACGTGGTTGGATGTAATTGCACATCAACAAGCGCTGGAGACGACAAACACAAGAGCAGTGCAAAAATACACTGTGGTTGGCAGCTGTGGCTGAGGAGGAACTCTTGGCATACCCGAGCGCAGAAGCTTTTGTGGAGGCAGATGACTTACCCAGAAGCTGCTGGTTTTTAACTCTGACAAGTGTTTTCTTTCCGTGGGGATGATGTGCTGGAGCTGGATGCATTGTTACACCGAGATTGACAGCTCACATTGCCAGCCCTGTCCGTTCAACTCACGAGCAGCAGACGAAGGATGGAAGTCTAACGGCATCAACGCTTTCAGCATAACTCCGTGCAAGGAAACATTTGCTGAAACATTTGTCCTGCTTGGATACACCAACTGAAATAAAGAACAACCAGACCAGGAGAGTGAGGTGATGTGATGGGTAAGTATTTTGATACCGAAATCAGCCAGATAGGAACTTTGTAATGCAGTTTTGAGCATTAGAGCATTTGCTAACAGAACATCACCATCACTGACTCCTGAAAAACGTGAAAACTGAGCTGGCCAACAGAGCCAAGACTCTGAGTATAATCTTCATGTACTTGGTATGAGTTTAGCTGCTGTCCCACACATTTCTGAAGTGTCATGAAACTCAAATAAAGACAAAATATTCCGAGATCCATTTTTCTAACCAAAGTTATGTGACAGGCGACTTAGATCCGCTCGCGGCCTCCAAACCTGCACAGACACCACAGTGGAATCCTGCTACATGAGGAGAGCATCCCAACAGCTGGTGCTTGATATCCACATGGTCAAGAAAAATCCAAGACACAAAATATGTTTTCCTTAGCTGCACAATCTCTCCTGAACAGTTCTGAGGCTTCACTTGGGCAATGCCCTCTCTGATATGAGCAGCTGACCCCAGCTCCTGAGTAATTATGGATATTAAGGATCCAATATAATTTTTTTTGGAGCGTAGGCATGTGATCAGTAACGTCCTGGCCAAACACCAATTTGGATAATTATTTTGCCTACCTAAATGTCCCTGTTTTCATTGGAATAAGGTATTGTGCATTTCCAAAGCTGTTCTGCAGTGCTGTTGAGGGCTGTTAAACAGCTGCAATATTTCACCCCAGAGACGGCTCCATCTCAGTGGTGGGTGATGCGATCCAAAGAGTTTGAATATCAGTTTAATCACTTTGGCATCCTTCAGGAACAAAGTCACTATTTAAATGTAAGATTATTGTAGAGAATAAAATTGTCAATAAATGTAGTAATGTCTATCTGTAACTATAAGCAATTACAGAGCTAATCTCCAAACCCTCAAAAAATAACACCAGATGGTATTTTTCAGAAAAGTCAAATGTAGAATATTATATTTTTTTGCATTTTTCAGTACATCATGATGGCAAATAATATTATGTGAATCCTGCAAGTACAAGAAAAATCTGCAAGTATAACATTCTTCTCTTCCAGCGAACATCCTGTGAATTCATAAATATTTACATTTTGCAAGTTATAATTATGTAGCACTGGAGGAAAAAAAAAAGAAAAGAGTGACTGTATATACAAGTTCATAAAAGAACATTCATAAATTAAAAATGTGCATTGTTCTGAAAATGATACCTACTGTGTTTTTTGTGTCAGCCTGTCAAACCATAGGGTACATTCCACCCTCTGCCTCAGCTGGGTGAAAATTACACTTTTAGGTTTAAACAGCTATTGATTTCTTAGTGTAGTTACTATTAATAGTTTTCAATCATTATGTGTGAAGTCATCACTGGAAGGATCTGTTAAAGCAGTGAGAAAAGTTTGTATTCAAGAGGGATAATCCTCCTGCACAAGTTGACAAACACAATTACAAATGCACTCCAAAACTTTTGGGAATTTTGTGGAAAACCCCCGACATGATTGTCTAAGTTGGGACAGTTCAATGCTACGCAGTTGCTGTTTTTTTTTTTTTAATTGGAATTTTGCATGAATTTTCTTGTTGCAGCAATTTATAGACTAAAGGATAATTTTGGTGTTAATGAATCTGAACTGCAGGAAAGTCTTGAAGTGGAGATTTCAGTTACAAGAACATTATTTTCTCAGCAACCAGCAAAAACTATTCAGTGAAGACTATTTTTATTGAAGGAATTTTACTATTCTGATTCATGAATAATCCATGAACAGATGTTGATTTTTACAAGTTCAGTTGTTATTTGAAATTGTTTGAATACTTTATACAAACATATTGCAACCTCTGGGTTATTTGTATTTTTTTTTTTTTGTTCTATTACAATGTTCAACTATTCATTGGGAGATAGATTGTCTTCTCATACAAACAAATCTTTACCAATGTAAAAAATGAAAACAATGGTTGGACAGGTGACCTAGGTGTATTATTCATAATGTAAATTCTTTAGGGAAAAAGAAATAAATTACTTCATGACCAGAAAAAAAATCGACTTTTGCAAATAGGAAAAAAAGCAAGGAGAAAATTATTTGTACAAATGCTGAATGCTCTGGCTGTAGGATGGTCAATCCCTCTGAACATTCTTAGGAAAGCAAAAACTGTGCACAACCATTCATGCAAATAGATAAGGGGTTATGAATATGGAAGTTACTTTGATATCTTAATTAATAGTTGTGAAATCACCTTTCACTCTTTCCCTAAAGTATTTGTTCAGTTGTATTGTTGAGATAAAAACAAAACCGCAGTGGCAGCACCTTTCTCTTGTAGGTGTTTTCAACCAGGACTGCTTTTCCTTTTTCCCTGGGCCGTTTCCCTGCAGGCAAATCCTGCATTTCCTACTCTTCCTTCTCTTTGAACATGCCAAATTTGCATCCACACCAGACAGTTTATCAGAGGAGAAGCCTGTGAACACAGCAGGAGACTTTATAACCATAATTTTTACCTTGTTAGCTTGTGCAATATTACCCTTATTCCAGTCAAATGATGCCAGATCTTCCAAGAAGAAGGATAAAAAGTCACCACAAGAGTTTGGCTCAATCAGGTCTCCAAACCTGGTTTAAACACCAGAACATGAAGCCCTTTCACCTCCATTTACAAAACATGAATGCTTCCCTCTTATTCTTGAGTGAGACCAAGGTGCCTTCCTGGAAGTCCCTGGACAGACATTTATTGAAAAAGTAGGGGGAGTTTATTGAAGCTACAACCTCCTGTTTTAACAGAATGATTTAGGTCGGAATGACATCTAAGATCATCAAGTCCAAGAGTTTTCTGGCCATCTGTGGAAAATTTACATGGTTTTCCACATAAAAATAACTGACCAAACTATGCTGATCTTCAGGTCCATATTCTGGGAAGTGATTATTTTTTCTGAGGAACTACATTAAATAAAAAATAGTTGTCAGTAGAACCACGGTGACAGGTGCTGGCTGTCCAGCTTATTTAAGAATTTGGGAAGGCAGGTGGGAAGGTTGGTGGGATGTCTTGATTTTGTCTGTTATCTTTCAGAGCTCATTTTTCACATGATCTGGAACACCTGAATCTGGAGGATCATTGTGGCTACGCGGAGCCTGGAGAGACAGGACGAGGGGAAATGGTTTCAAACTGAAAGAGAGTAGGTTTAGATGGGATATTGGGAAGGAATTCCTGACTGTGAGGGTGGGGAGGCCCTGGCACAGGTTGCCCAGAGAAGCTGTGGCTGCCCCATCCCTGGAAGTGTCCAAGGCCAGGTTGGACGGGACTTGGAGCAACCTGGGATAGTGGGAGGTGTCTCTGCCCATGGCAGGGAGTGGAGTGGGATGATCTTAAAGATTCTTTCCAACCCTCAACATTCCACTATTCCATGATTCTACTCTTGGGCACCAGCCCAATACCCCTGACTGCCTAAAACTCAAATTCTAAGCAAAACAGAGAATTTGATTTCTACCTGTGAGATATAGTGTTTGTTTATTTTTGATGCTTGGGCAGTTGGTAACAGTCTTCTGTGTGGCCACCACGAGATTTTCATTCCTGAATCTCTCCTTGTGCAGCATCTCCATGGAAGCTGAAAACCAAGTCCTCAGTCCAGGTATGTTTATATGTTACCACATTTTTCAGTCTCTTAAATGTACTAATCCCCATCGTTGACAGCACTTCTGTTGCAATGACCTGCAGTCATCTGATCAACTTTCTGAATACTTACCAGCTATAATCAAATATATTCTCATCTCTTATTTGAACAAATCAAACAGAAATTGAATACATTTTTTTATGAACACTAGCAATATGTTCTCTTCTCTGATAATTTTGACATTAAAATTCCATTTTAATAATCCCATCCTTCAGGCTTTGCAGACTCTTAAGGTATTAAAGCAAAAATTATCCTAAGCAGTTAGATTATAATGTATTTAAAGATTAGACATTTCATGTTGAATATTAACTGCTCCACTTCCCAGGGAAAAAAAAATGATGCAGGGGGTTTTTTTTTCTTGTATGATTTATACATTTTTGATAGGTTGACTATACAAAGTTCAAACCTCTTATGAAAAAATACTATAAAATATACTCATAGTTCTGCATTATATTAAAAAGCTGTATATAAGGTATGAGAAAACATTTTTGCTGACATCATTAGCATATTTTGATCCCTCAGAAATAGGCAAAATAGCTGTTCAACCTCAATGCACCTCTCAGGCTTTGGAGCTGAGACAAGACTGCAAGTATTTTACTATCCAGAGAACTTTTATGGGTATATCATAAAAGATGGATGATATATTTGGCCTTTAGGTTTCATAATATAAAATAAAGAAGCATTGCTAAATTACTTTTAAACAAAGCATATTACAGCAAAAAAAAAAAAGCCCTTTTAACCAAACTTGTAAGTATTTTAGGTATTTGTCTAAATCATGAAAATTCCTTATGAACACTGCCCATCCCTGGAAGTGTCCAAGGCCAGGTTGGATGGGACTTAGGGAAACCTGGGATAGTGGTCCCTGCCCATGGCAGGGTGTGGAACTGAATGGGTTTTAAGGTCTCTTCCAAACCAAATCATTCTGGAAATTTATGAGTGCTCAGACACAGGTCTGAAATCAGAATAATCATTCAGTGACATCTCCCGGCACAGGCATAGTCCCCTCACCACTTGCTGACATAAGCACTGCAAGAGCAAAGGGTTCTCTGCACTGAGTAAAATCTCCTGCTTTAAGCTCTCCCCCTGTCTTATACTGAAACAGCTTCTCTCTGTCGAAAAACCTTCACCGACAGAGAAAAAGTAGAAAATTTTCTTTTTAGCGTTTCTACGAAACGTGTACACAAACGTGTGAACACAAGCTTGCAGTGTGGCTCAAAGAGACACCAGCCCTTGTCTGCCAGTTCCCCCAGCAGCAGAGGTACCTGCAGACCCCCTCCAGGGCTTCCCCTCCCCGAGGCAGCAGCACAGGCTGTTTCTCCTCTTCTTGTATAAACAGGGGGAAAACCCTGTAATACCAAGGAATGTTTTTCCATTGGTGGGTAAACAACATCAGAGACAGCCTGACTTTGTTTCCACACTCCATGACACCATAAATACACACCCTTTCCTGTGCTATTACTTGTTCATTTTTTAACAATGTGCTTCTGCTATTAGAAGTGTATTTTTGGGTTATTTCTGTGGAACATTTAACATCTTTTCTTTTTGTCCTTTTGCCTTGCCCTTCAATTTTGACCGTGATGGATCTAAGCATATTTAGGACATTAAGGGCAAACTAAATTGTTGTTTATACTGTTAAATGTAAAAAGCATAATGGTAGGGTAGTGTCTGTATTCTGGAAAATAAGTACACTTGTCTGATTTTTATTACATATCTTCTCTCCTGATGTGTACTGAGCAAATTGTGGGGTCTCAGCTGAAAATGCAACATGAAAGTTTAATACATCTGTAGGATCTGTCAACCTGAGCACACAATGAGCAACTGAAAACAAAGAAAAAAACCACTCGTGCTTTAGGAGAGATGCTCTAAGAATGCCTAAATGAACCCTGTGCAGTCACAGGGCTGGTGAACACTGATAAGTGATGGACATGAGTTACCCCCTTCATCAGCTGCTTGTACCTGGCACCAGCACCTGCCCCGGCTCCGCACGCAGCTCCTGGGGCACTGCCACCCTGAGGAAGGAGCTGAGAGGGACTCGCACACTGGTTTGGCTTGGGAGAGGACTTAGAGACCATCCTGTTCCACCCATGCCATGGACACCTCCCACTATCCCAGGGTGCTCCAAGCCCAGGCCAACCTGGCCTTGGGCACTTCCAGGGATGGGGCAGCCACAGCTTCTCTGGGCACCCTGTGCCAGGGCCTCACCGCCCTCACAGTCAGGAATTCCTTCCTAATGTCCCATCGAAACCCACTCTCCTTGAGTTTAAAGCCATTCCTGCTTCTCCTGTGCTGAACTGACTTTTGGAAATGGTGCAGCTCCTGCAGAAATTCTTGTGAAATCTGGAGACGAGAACCCACCGGGGTATTTTCCAAGGAAGACACAGAGTCTGGTGGCCTGTGCATGCAAAGGTTGCTAATCCATCCCCAGCTCCCTGGCCTCACACACACATGCACTGCTTTGCCTGCCCAGATGTTTTCTGATTAATAATGAGGTCATCCCCAATGCCAAAAACGCGGCCTTGTAGTTCTCCAACACTCTTGGAAAGCCACAGTGTGTTTGAGGGGAATGAAAATCTTAAATACAACATAAGTATAAAACACAATAAATCAAACGAATTTGTTTAGATGAAAAGCACTTTTTTGTTTTTGTCAGCACAGCAACCATATATTCCACAATTATTATAATGTTTTCTGACATAAAACTGCTGTATCTGACCCAGTGCTCTGGTTACAACCCTTCCTGCTTTCCAGGTTGGTTCACAAGAAAATGTCTGTATTTTACCATTTCCAAGGTCAAAATAGAAAACAAAAACTATGAAATTGGGAAGGGATAGTACAAACCATTACTGTATCTGTTTCTTGGTCACAACCCCCCAAAAAAACATTAAGAAAAAGTGTGAAAAGGGCTCATTTCTTTAAATTTTTGCCCCAAAGTGTCTCTGCAAAGCTGCAGAGACAGCTGAAATGCCTGACCCTAAACAAACCAGAGGGACATCACTGAGCTACAGTCTTGCTTCTCCCTTGAAAAGCTCTTGGCATCGCCCTCATGACCATTCCACTCTACTGCTTTTGCTTTACAACTTTCTATTTAACCGTGAATAACTTCAAGAGGTCCAAAGCCCAGGACCGAACAGCTGAGTGTGGCTCCTACCATAATTTTTTGGAGTCCCTAAAGACAGAGACCTGGAAAGGGAGATGCCTGCAGAGGCCAAGGGCTGGTCCTACCCCACCCAGGGAGACACGGGCTGGGGAACCACAGAGCCATGGGAAAAGCAGCTCTTTTTCCAGGCTCATGCAGCACCACCTATGGACAAAAAGCCTACATTTCTGTGGAGTATTTGGGAATGGTAAATCCTCCTGCCCTTGCCTGCGCTGCTGCTCCCGCTGCCTGGAGCACTCAGGGAGCAGCAGAGCTGGGGGCAGTTTGCATATCTTTGATTTAATCCAGAAAGAAACCTCGGGAAACCAAAGAAGGTGAACGAGAGCGAGCGTCTGGCACTAAATCACAAGGATCAAAGACCCAGAAAAGCGAGTTTTGCATAAAAGTCAGGCAATCCCCAAGGCCTCTTCACCCAGGACCAGGTGCCTCGATAAACAGTTTGATCTGGGGGGTTTCTGCTGTGATTCTGCTCCGTAGCACGCAGACATCAATTTGGAAATAACACAATTGCTGAGAAGTACCACCCTGAGCACTTATGGCTCTCCCAGATCCTTCTGCACTTTTCAGGCTCCGTGTGATGTCGGAAGCCTGCGGAACCCCAGCGCTGCAATCTGGGATTTGCCATGATAAATGTCTCTGGAACAGGGCTGTATGCAAGAATTTAAAGGTTTGGGGTTTTTTAATTATGTTCCTCTGCTTACAGAGAGAATCTTGAAAATGTGAAGTGCATCACACAGGGACTGATGTCTCCCAATTTCTAAACAATATGGGATGAATTGTGCCTGGAGATGTGAAGCATCCCCTTCTCCTTAGTGCTGAACATAAAAATGACAGCCTGCAGCACACTGAGAAATGAAAATGTGAGTACAGAATATAATAATTTTTTTTTAAATAGCAAAGATAATTTTCACATTAATACAATATCTGTTTTGCAGAATATATTTTCTTTTATATTTCAGAAGAAAAAATTAAAAGGAAAAAAGCCCACAAAGCCTCCCCAAACACAAAAACTTACGTCTGAGATGGAAATAAATTCCTACCATCTGACACTTGTTGCAGAATTTAGATGTGGCTTGATACAGAGCAAACATAAAAGAATGCCTCTTGAACTGAAATATTCCTGATGGACCTTTGTTCTACTGGCTGCTTTCCTAATTTTGTTAATTGTAGAACTTTGGATGAGTTCAAACTTGGAACATTTGGGGTTTTAAATGCAGGATTTTCTGACGCATCTTATGCCAGTGAGTGATAATGACATATCTTGAACTTCAAAGGTGTCTAACCAATTAGAGATTCACTGCAAGAGAAAATGCAGAGAGGAAAAAATAAAAGAAAAAACTGGTTTTGAATAGTGTTCCACAAATGCTGAATATTAAGCACATTTTGAGAATATTTGAGTAGTATTAAATGTACAATTTGCTTTAAAAGGATGAATAATTTGACTTTTCGGGATAGAAAGCAGCGCCGTGAGTCTCCTCTTCAGCCCATCTTTTATTTGTACAGCCCTATAACACCATGATTTCATGCTACATGTGTTGCTTGTTATATATCCTAAAAATTCAATTTTCTTATCCCAGAAGGAAGGAGCTATAAGTGAAGCCAGTCATTTGATCATAAAGTGTTGTCAACGTGAAGGAAACTGCTTCTGAACACTTTGCCACCACCCTCATTTGTGGCAATCATGCAAATCACTGCAAACTGGGCTGAAACCAGAGTTCATTTGGGTTTGAGTGAGCCACAGAAACAGTGGACAGGAGAAACAGCATCTGATAAATGTTTCCATGAGCATTTGTCCCTGCCAAGATGGAAAAAAGTACAGAAGTGGTGTTGCACCTACAGTGCAGGGATATATGAGTCTTCCAAATGGTGATCTCTATCTCAAAAACTATTTAAGCAGCCTCTGATAGGGCAGCTACTGTGGTTATAAGGCTTTCTTTCCTAGAGTGATAGAGCACAGTAAAATACCTTTTAAAACAACACGGATGTTATTGCTGACCAGATTCTGACTCCAAGGAATTTATGGTGCTCTATCTTTCTACAAGTTCTCCATTCTTCTCTGCTTTTCCTTGTGTGCAATGTGTTTATCGGCCACAAAAGGGATTGTATTTTTTCCTTTTCATTAATAAGGTTCCCAGAATTTGAGGGGTGCAGCTGAAAGATGGTAGCAAACATCTGAACCTTTTACCGTCAGCAAAGGGCGCTATTTGAGAAGGCTGTATGGTTTAGGGGTTTTTTATCTTTGGTTTGTTTTTCCAAGCTCTCTAGAATGAAAAGCATTTTTGCTTTTGTTTTAAACAAACCCCCGGTAGAATTGCAATTGCCTTCTTAAAAAAACCCTTGGAAAGTAACTCCATCAAATGCTGGTGAAATAACTTCTGGCCCTGGCCCAAAGCAGCCATGCAAGGCCACTTTAAACCACTCCTAAGTCCTCACTTCCTCCTCCTCCAGAGATCCGCTGGTGTGACAAACTGACCTCTCTACCGAAGATTGGATATATTGATCCAGAAACTGCTCTTATCAACTAGAGCTGCTTTTGAGATTTTGTGGGCATGTTGCTGCCACTGAGAATTGAACTTTTGTCCCTCGGTAGCCGTTTCTGGAACCCTTTGGCACGCGGGGCAATTCCAGCGACCCGGAATGTCTTAGGTGCAGAAGCAAATATCAGAACATGATCTGTAATTAACAGCAGTGAATTCTTAGTTACTTAAATACCCAGAGCACTCACATCAACTGCAGGGCTGAAAGAAAAATTATGTTGTAGACTGGCCTCCACTGTTGTTAATTTCGTGATAGAAACGCAAGGAAAATCTTTACAAGAATAACTCTGTCCTTACTTTTCCACTTTAAAATGCTTTTAAATAAAAAAAAAATTACATGCACAGCATATTTTCAATTTTTTTGTTTTGCTTTTAAAAACAAAACTACAACACATTTTCACCAAATGCTCTGCTACCCTTGTGAAGCCACAGGGTGGGGGCTCAACACAGCCTCGGATGCTCAGAGCCTCGATGCTGCAGAGCTTCTGCTGGAATCAGAGATGCTGATGGCAGGGGTTAAGTTAAGCAGCTGTTTGAGCCTTGTTGGGATCAGGATCCTGCCTGCAAGTGTTATCACAAGCACTTCTGAGCAGTTCTTTTGACTTCAGGGGTAACTGATGCACGATAATGGCTGCAAACATTTGCTTTACAAAGATAAGACCAGGATCTAAACTCTCTCCTTGCTTACACCATTGTAAACGGTGGGTTTAGCTGTAGCAGCTCATCCCAAGCTGATGAACAGACCAATTACACACATTCACCTCCCCTATGATGCTGCTGAAGCCAGTGGAGGTGCAGAGTGTGCAGAGTCATTTGAATACTTGACCTAATGCAATTAGTGAGGATTGCCACCACACTGGGAAGAACGTGGCCCTCTGACACTGCAGGGCCATAGAAACCACTGCACAAAGCCTGACATGTGTGTTAAACAGGGGGAACATGTGTTAGCCCACGTCC
>WBMZ01007781.1:0-165000 GCA_013400975.1 Atrichornis clamosus | reverse complement strand
GTCATTGCTCAAAAGGGCTTTTTATTTTATTGGTTCTTGTGTAATTGTTTTGTACATTTACTCTATCTGTGCAATGCAGCTGCCAGGAATTCAACCTTAATGAGCAACAACGTTTAGCTGAAATCAAACAAAGACCTACACCCTGAAGTTTTTGTTTGAATTTTCTTTATCATGTCCATTTACCAGGCCCAGATATTGTGTTGCCTGGAATTTATAGAATCTTGGAATGGTTTGGGTTGAAAGGGACCTTAAAGCCCATCCAGTTCCACCCTCTGCCATGGGCAGGGACAGCTTCCAGTATTCCAGGTTGCTCCAAGCCCCGTCCACCCTGGCTCTGAACATTTCCAGGAATGGAAAAACTTTTTGGAGCATTCTTGTCATCCAACAATATATTTTGGAAGCACAAGTTCTCATTTCCAATTGATGAAAAAAACCCTTGAAAAACACAACACATAAAAATGGAGCACAGCTCATCCTACATGGATCACTTTGCTGATTTCTGCCTGCTTACACAACTTTTTGCCTAGATTTGATGCATTTCAGGGCAGGGATGTTTCCCATGGTGACTTTGGAGTTCTTTGGGAAGCCAGAAAGAGACGACTTCATTCAGGAACGTACAGCATGCAGAGTGGTGACTGCAGGTGGCATGATTGTTCCAACTGAATTATTGTAACAAACACTGCTCTTCTGATTCCTTGCAAGGACAGTGATCGTTTCCTCGAGAAAACTAAAGCAAAATATTCCTCTCCTTCTTTTCATGGTTCTTATCAAAGTGCACACTGGAAACGGGTTGAAAGGAATCAAGGCAATCACGCTGCCCTTTCTCATGGAGGAAAGCAAGAAAAAACCTCAACAGATATCACAGGAGTAAGAGATGTTTGCAGAATTCAAAACACCTTCATGATGTCTTCCTGAAATATTCAGTGTTTAAATTACTGTGGAGCACCTTGAAAAACAAGGGCACTTTGTGAGACAGGGGATAACAATCTAATTGGTCTAATTCAAAATTTTCAGCCAAATTTAGAGGTAGATTTTAAATATTCAATTCTTTTTTCAGTGGAGTGAGGGAGCTTAAAATACATAAGAACACTAAACCTGATATTTCAAGTGAATTATTAGCAAATTCAAGTGAAATAAGGTTAGAAGCAACACTTTTTTCTAAAACTCTTTGATTCAAGATTCTCATGGTGATCATGGTAAGAAAAAAAACCTCAACCAAAAGTTTGCCACAAATACAATCATGTGAATCTCTACAAAAGTTCTCAAATAGTTATAAAAAATAAAACTAGACATACCATTTGTCAAAACTCATCCATTCTCTTGAGCAGTTTCTTTTATATATGAGTTTATCCCAAACAAGATGAGAACATTGGGCAGAAGACCCCAATGAGTCCAGTGGAAAGGAATAATGGAAGAATTTTTGTCTGGGATCAAGAAAAGTCACTAGGGTGAGTATTATGGATACTGACAATTAGTAATAGGAGGATAAGTAAATCAAAATAAAGAAATTAGGAAAACTAAAGAAAAATATTCAGAAAGGTAAACAATTCAGAGAATAAAGTAAACTGTGAGACTTTGCATGATTTATTTGAACATTTTCTTTACTGCTTTTCCCAATACTATTTCTTGTTTTAGAGAATTTAATCATGCAACTAAATCTGTCTTTTTCTTTGTGACTCCCTCAGTGTGCAAATGGCTTACACGAATCTAATCCTCCATCTCCAGACTCTCCAAAAAAGCTGCCATGAAATTTGTCATTCTTCATTCCTCAGATGTGGAGCTTCTCCAGTAAAAAGTAAGATTTATAGAAATATAGAAGAACTGGGAATATTCACCAGCAGATGAGCCGGAAGATGTAAAATGCAGGGATCAGCAGAAAATCACTTGTGTGAAGGCCAAAGCTGTCTGTCTTTATCTAATTTAGAGTTAACCTGAGAAAAGAAAAAGGCTACCTCACCATGCAATCCTAATTCAGCCAGGGAGAAGCAGTCATAGGAGAATCATCTACTTGCCACAGTTGTAAAGGAAAAGAAATAAGGAGAATGCTTTTTTACAGGCAAAATACAACTTACAAGTCCACTCATCCCAATGTAAAACTCTATAAAAGACAAATTGCCATCTTTTAAGAAATCCAGCTTTTAGAACTCTGATTTTGCCAGTTATCTGTTTTAGTTCAATAAAGAATTAATGGATAAAAAATACTTTTCACCAATCACCATGCTTTTCAACCTGTATTCAAAGCCTCTTTCTTCCTCACACCTGAGACCTACAACTTGACCCCGTTCCCTTATCTAATATTTTCTGTTACTTATAGGATCATTAAGGTTGGAAAAGGCCTCCAAGACCATCAAAAGACTGACTGTTAAACACCAGAATTATTCCTGAACTTTCCTCCTTCCACATTGACTGACCACACCAACTGTAGTTTCATTAACACCACCCTGCTAATTGGCAGCTGCCCTGCCCAGTTGGCTCAGACGCCTATTAGCCCACCACCGTACATCCCATTTTTTTCCCATTTGAGGCTTCCACCCCAGGAAAGCCCACAAATACTCATTTTTCTTCCCAGCCCACAGGTGAGCAGGAGCAAAGGCTGTTCGTGAGGCAGTAACAACAACTCCCCTTCACACCTCTTTGCAAGGAGGTTGGCTAAGACCACAACTGGATAACAAGATAAACTTTCCCAATAAATCCTGGCTCAGTGTCACGCTGCAGCAAATCACAGCCTCATTCACCTGTAAATCAATAATGAAAATGTAAGATGGATGCAATTTTCCCCACTAAAGAGGGCAAAGGAGCCAGGACCTGCTTCCAAATTACCTTTTCCTCCTCCTGCCACCTGATAAGGTGAGGTCTCCCTTCCTGTTTTCCAGCCATCCTTTAGGATCACCACATTGTCTGCAAATCTGGATCTGCACCTTGCCCTCAATGTCCCCAGTCAATTACAATCAGAAAAAAGACTCATATTCTTCCATTTGCTCCTACTTGTCAACATTATGATCTAAGCAAAGGTCATAACACTCCAATATCCAAAATCCAGTTAATTGATTCCCTCTGGGTATCAAATCCCCCCAGTACTGCAGTTATTGCAGCATCAATCATATTCCTATTCATATCAAAGAATTAGAAGGATGTCCAAAACACTGAAATCTCTTACACCTCCCTTCCTCAGCTCCTCCTCCGGCCATTTCTAAGCACACCAATTTTCTTGATAACACATTTAAAATTCAATTTCCTTCATAGGATTTGATTGTGCCTATAAATCTGAGCCTGGCCTCTGATCAGATCCCCAAATTGATGAAGGCTCCAAATTCCTCCCAAAACTCCTGCCAAACTCTCAGTTGATGTATCTGCATCTTAACAAAACACCACCTTGACACCTGTTTGGGGATTGGAGTACCCAAGAACAACTGATAACTCACATTAAATATTTCTACATTGTTCTGATTTTATGTAGCTTTTCATACCATTTCTATAATTTTAATCTCATGTTCAAGTATGTCAGTTTTCATCTTTTTCCCAGGGGGACTAATAAAGGTATAAGGCTCCCATCCATAAGTTTAATTTCCTTTTCAGTAAATAATAAATCCATTCAAATAACAAGATCCTTTCTAAACAGAGCATCAGATCCAGTTTCCTGCCCAATCAAGTGCTGCAAGTTTACTACTCACAAAATATACATTCAGGCACAAACAAGAGTCCTTTAGCATTGTCTTAGACCTGAAAAAAAAAATCAGCTTCGAATGAGACTATACATTCAAATGCAAACCAGGATCAATACAGTAATTTTGCTGATGAATTTCTGTGGTCAAATATAACACCAATAAACTCTCTCCAAGTCTGAGAGATGGAGGCCCATGGATGGATAGTTGCATCTTCAGCAATGGTGAGTTGAAGGACCCAGCCTCTCTCTCAGCAGTTGCTAACATTGATTTTCTCCTACTTAGAGATATTTGTTCTCACTCGTAAGGCGATTTTATTTTTAACATCATATTATTGCTCTGAACTCTCCCACTAGAAGGAAATTACTGGAAATCTGGGCTCCACAAAGGGACCAGATACAGCCGAGGAGACATGAATTATTTTGGACATACCTGTGGCAATCCTGACCTCCCACAACATAGGAAAATTGAAGATATCACCACTTCCCTCCTGGGAGATTTTCAGCAGCTGATGTTGAAAGGGTAGGATCACCTACCCATAATCTCTTTGTGGAGCCCAGTGGAAGGATCAGTTAAATGGTAAAACTTGGTGAAAATGGCAACTAAGTCATCACAGCTGGGCAAGGAGCTGAGGCCAGAGGTGTCCCATCCACAGACAGAGTGGGCACCTATTTGTGGCTACTGCCTGTTGTTTCTGTTGTGATCTTTGTATCCACACTTTTCTTTCAGTTGTTTGCAAAGATGATGAAAAAATTTGCTGCAGAAAATGTGTTTTCTGTAAAAAAGCCAAAAAACCCCAACAATAATGGAATTTTGAGATTGGAATGTCTTCCAATCACCTGGTATGAAGTAAGTCAAGGAACTTTCTTTGACTAATTAGAGAGGCTCTTCAAGATGGGATTGTGCTTCCTTACCCTGAGCACAGCAATGGCATCAATAAATAATATTAATTGCAGGGTGGATTCAACTGCAGCTCTTTTACTGCTGAGGAACTCAAACAACAAATAATGCCAGTACATCTATCAAAGAGAAAGCCACACAAGTTCACCGAACCATCCTCTGTGCATTTATCTAAAATAAAAATTGTATGTAAATGCATATGCAAATTAAGTGTGGCCCTCAAGCCCCTGGAAAGTTGCCAAAAAAGCCTTCGGTGTTGCAAAGTTGAGCATCCCACCTACCATATGGTGGTACCTATCAGTCTTGAGAGGGAAAAGATACCAGCTCCTCATACAGATGGCACCCATCAAGTACCTGGAAAAAGTTTGGGGATGTAGCAACAAAAACAAGGCATTTTCAATTTAATGAAAAACATCCAGGGTTCTAGGCACAGTTTAACTGTTGCTATTGACGTAATATGATGTAAAAAGTATGAATAAGTTACAGCTCACCTAAAATTCTTCCAGGAGGATTTATTAACCAATGATAGAATATAGAAATATTTACATAGACATTTCTTCATGAGTGGTGCATTTAATTGGGATATGTACCCTGGGACAGAATAGGTACAACAACTTCATAGAACCATGGAATGGTTTTGGTTGAAAGGAACCTCGAAGCTCATCTCATTCCACCCCCCTGCCATGGGCAGGGACACCTTCCACTGTCCCAGGGTGCTCCATGCCCCATCCAACCTGGCCTTGGACACTTCCAGGGATGGGGCAGCCACAGCTGCTCTGGGCACCCTGCGCCAGGGCCTCCCCACCCTCCCAGGGAAGAATTTTTCCTAATATCCAATCTAAACTCACACTCATTGGGAACCTATTCCCATTCGTCCTGTCACTACAGTTCCTGGTGAAAGTCCCTCTCCAACTTCCTCATAGGCTCCCTTGTGATATTAATGCAGGAATGAGTTAGATCAGATCTCCAGTGCTCCCTGCTGATTGCTCCTTCATTTTCGTTAATAGTGCCAAGTTGCCAAATAAACAAAACGGATTTTTCAGAACAAAACCCCCAGATTTCTGAAGCATTTATAGACTTCATCATCATGGTTTCAGTCTGATTGGGGTCCCACTGCCTCACACTATGATTGCTCTACATGCCCCCAGCAGCACCACAGTACCTAAAAAAACATTGAATCCTGGTTTTGCACGTGGTTGCTGCAAAGTATCTCAACTTTTCTCAGTAGTTTCAGGGCTTTCACTTCTCTGAGACAGAGTTTGGAGAGATGATTTTCACTTTTGATATTGAACACTCATGCCAAAGAACATTCCCGTTCTCCCATGCATACCATTAGCACAGTGTACATCTGAAAAAATGTATTTATACATCTCAGAATGTGAAGTGATGTGTAATTAGGAGTTTAGATGAGAAATTATCGCGGAGAAGCAGGGCTTGGGAGTTGTGTCATCTGTTGGGTGCAGCGCTCGCGCGGCTCCGCAAGGAAGCCGCACCAACACGGCGCGGCGCTTTCCCTATTTATAAAGTGCTGAGAACTTCTCCGCCCGGCTGCAAGGCCCACTCAGCCAAGCTGTGGGAATATCTCATAATGAATAACTCATTTGCAAGACTCTGACTCTTTGTCTGTTTGCACGTTGCTGTTTAATGGTGAGGGTTTTATTCCCGTGGTTCCCGCTCGAGCCAGCCGCGCGCTGGAAGGGATGGGAGTTTCCCTTGCTCTGGGCAGAGCATGGATCTTATGATTTGGCCCAGTGGGAGCCGAGGGTGCCTGGAAAGATCAGACTCCCAGGAAAGGAAAGCAGTTAACACTGCTTTGACAACGTGCCTTAGTTTGATACATTGCCAAACAAGATGTATGGATTGTGTGTAGTGTTGCCTGTAATCAACCTACTGTGGAACAATTAAGGGACTGGTTTACTTTAGATATAAGACATGAACTCTCCTTCTCAAATGCAAAATTGGTCAAGGGGTTGGCTGGGTTTTTTATTTTACTCTGGTTTATTTTCTTGCGAGCGAAGAGAACATTTATAATTTCTGTTCTTTCTGTTGTAAATTACGCAGCACCGAAAGTTAAAAAATATCTGGCAAGCACACATTGCATATTGCACTCCCAGTGATTAGTACAGGTCTATTGGTAGAATGAAATCAGCTCAAACAATGGGTAAAAATAAATCATTACTGGGTACATGAGATGTGAGATGGAAAAGGCACTAATGGTTGTTAAATGAGGTATATTGCATAGAAGGATTATATTTTGAATTGTGGTAAAATTGCTTTGGGAGTGAATATTCTGACTAATATTATTATTTGTGTACTTGAACTCTGATGTGATGGGGTTGTATTCCTGTAAAGAGTTCATGAGAACTAGAAACAGATTATCAATGCCTTTTTTTTTTTCCTTTACATTCTGAGTAACAAGATGGTAAACTACACTTACAGTGTATGAACTGGAGCCTTACCTAATTCTCACTATGAGTCAATCAAGTCAGAAATGTTCTCAAATTTGTTTTCGTAAAAATATGTCTTTCTCTCAATGACAAAGGATTTCATAAAAGTGTATTGACCCCCAAATTTAAGGGAAATGTGTCTCAGATCGAGCTAGAACTTGTGTAGAGAGGAAGGGGCTCAGAGAGAAAGATCTTCCAAGTTATGATGCAAATATTTGGTAAAATCTGAGTACAAGCTGGTTGGATAGGGATTTAAAGTCTTCATTGTAGCTACATGAAGCTACGGAAATTGGACTTTGAAGATCCTTGTGGATCCCTCCCAACTCAGGATATGCTGTGGGTCTGTGATTCTACAGCTCTGTTTTAATGATGCTTTCTGATAAGTCCTCATAGCCATCATGTAGGGCACACAACCCCAGCCTCTGGCTCTTGTCACCAGTGTCACATTCTTCCCTCTCCAGGGGCTCTTGGACACACAACTCCATCCTTCAAGAGATGTTGCAGGACATATTGCACTCGCTTCTTCTCCTGCCTCCTCTTTTCTGCTGTGATTTGGTGGGGATTTTTTTTCCACTCTTACCTTTCCAGCTCAGAAATTATTCCTAAAATGTGCTGCTTTTCCCCACTGTAAATCTCAGTTTTGGTACGGTGCCATTGTTGAAGGCAAGCTGGCAGACTGTCAGATTGTTTTCAGTAAGTTATACCGCATTCAAAGTTAAAATGGGACCATTTATCCATGTTTGTATTTCTGGGATCATGGTTTGTAGAAACAATTCGTTCCAGGAATGGAACTTTTGTTATCATTTTCAGAGGAACATTTGGCAGGATAGGCCCACAAGTTTAAAAAAAAAAAAAAAAAAGTCTTGAAAAAAGGCAAAACACAACTGTGCTTTTTTTTCATTCTCCCATCTCTGACGCTGCCCCCAAAATTTGATAAAATTGATATTTTTCCTTTCAGATGTACCTCTTCTTTCATTACAGCTTCTCTCACACAGAGGTATGAGTGAAGATGAAGATTGCCTAAAATTTTCATGTGGTTTAAATCATTTTTGAATAAAAACAGTGTGGGGGATGATACAGAACCAGGCTGAGGCTGAGTTAATGTTTGATGGATCCACCCTGAGTGAGGGCACCCAGCAGCTCTGAAAGGCTTCAATTGGTGCATTAAGACTGGGGAAAGGGTGTAATTTATCTCAGATCACAGGCTGCAAAATCACTCAGAATTCCAACTTGCTTGCAAACAGGGTCCTTTTCATTTGCCTATCAGCTAAATGATGGTTGTTTTGTTGTCCCCCCTCTCCCCGAGAAGAGTGGATGAAGTTTTTCTCTAATTACTAATACATTCTACAAAAAAGAAATAAAAATTCTGGGAAGTAATCTAATCACAAATTCAGATCTCATCCGATAAAAAGGACCACAAGAAGGAGATTTTTGCCCAATATTTGTTTGAAACGAAATGTGCTCCAGAAATGATGCAGTTTGTTTTGACGCTTTCAAAGTGGAGCTGCTGGGGGTTTATTTTTGAAGTGAAATTTGAAAAGAAATTGATTCAGAGTAAATTAAAATGTTAAATAATTCAAAACTAATCTAAACATTTCACCCTGGTCAATTATATCAGCTGAATTCAGGTTTTAAGAACCTAAAAATCTTTTTTTTTTGCCAAAAAATCCCCATTGATTCTTACTTAATTTGAACCTTCTCAGGTTTCTGCTGATTTCCGTACTCTCACCTGAAAGAGAACGAAATAATTATTTTGCCATTTCTGTCATGCATTAATGATCTCACAAATGAATAAACTGCAGTAAGTCCACAGATTGTCTCTTTTTCTTCTTTCAGTCAAACTTCACAACTTCACCTGTTAATCAAATGTATTAAAGCTGCTACATATTTTGTTTCTTTTGGACTAGAAGGTTTTATTCCCACTTAATATTTTCTGGAATGTCAATGGTAGAGTCATCTGTTATCCTGAAAACATTCAGTACAAAATTCGAGGTCTGGTAATTTTCCTTTGGTGCATTATTAGCACCACAAAAATTGCCAAATTTCCCTTGCACAGAAGACTCTGTAATGTAATTTTGAACACTGATAGTAAAAGGAGATGTTTTTACAGAGCAGTTTTATGTCATTGTCTCTCATCAGTTATATTTCCCTGCAATTTAATGTAATCAACAAAATTTGAAAACTTGCTTTCAATATTGTGTAGCACCCTGTAATTTTTAACATAAACCTCCGTGGACCCAGGACAATTTCTAATAGATCCCACCACTAACCTTCCTGGCTGGTACAGGGTCCACTGATTGCTGGTGTGCTACTCTTTGTTCTGTTTTTTTAGCCAATTTTAAACCCATTAAACACAACTTTCCACTTATTCTGTGGCTCCGCATCTTAACATCAACCTCTTCTAGGAAACCCTGCCAAAGGATGTCTGAAAATGTAAGTGTAGGATGTCTGTTGCTTTGCCTTGTCTATCCTGGCAGAAATAATAACGATAAAGGATTCCAGTAGATCCATCAGACAGGAGGACTTTCCCCCCCTCAAATTAAATTTGCTTTCTCTAATCAGGCAGAGCTTGTCCCAGTGTACCTTTCATTTGATTTCATAAAATATTAACTAGGACATTCTCCACAGTTTATGCCAGCGATATGTTCTTTCCCCATATGTCCCTGGACCATTTTAAAATAATTCCTCTATTAAATTTCACCAGCCTTCAAGGATCTGAAGTTTCTAATAAAGTCTCCAATTTCCCTTCTTACTTCCTTTGGCTCTCTTGGATGTATTTTGTCGGATTCCAATGTCCTATCATTTTTTTTAAAAGCCTACAATTTTTTGATAGCCAATTTGAGTGATATCTGGATGCCTTCTAATTCCTCATTTTCAAACTCTGAAATCTGGTGTCAGATTTATTCAAATGAAGTGGGCATGTGCACAGAAATTGTCTCAGATAATTTGACTTTTTTAGTTTCTCCACTTAATTATTTCTGATAATGCTTTGGGTCTTTACCAATGCAACAATTACTGTCAAACTTAAATACATTTAAGGTGCTTTGTAGAATATTTTTAGTCTAAATTTGATTTTGTGTGCCTACACCAGATTTATAGTACAAGAGTGATGCCCACTAACCTTGCTGGAGACCAAATTCTGCCAGAACTTCCACTTTAAACCAGTGCTGCTGTTGTAATGTAGCTGTGAAAACCAGCCACAGGCTAAAATGAGGCACTGGAAGTTCTCTCCAAAGGCTTTTCTAGTTGGGATCTTTTCAAGGGTTTGCATTAAAAAGAATGAGGCTTTTTTCAGCACACGCTTAATTTGAAAAGAATAAAAACAAACAAAAAAAAAGATTTCATAAAAAACTTATTCAGACTATTAGTCCATAATGTGGACCAGACTCTGTGTGTGCGTTTGTCTTTTTAAATGATTAACTCCAATGGAAAATTATTAGAAATAAGATATTGGCAGAAGCCATTTTTTTTTCAAAAAACACTTCAATGAGGATGGATTTTCTTTTTTTTAAACCAACCAGCCTAAAAAGACCAGAGCCAGGACCCAAGAATCAACAGACTCATCTCATGCAAAGGTTAACAATGGTGTGAGGACAACAGCATTGAATAAAAATGCATCCTTGGTCCTACGATGTCCCAAATCCCTAAAAGCTGCATCCTGTAGAAGGGACACACAACCCAGGCTTGGACAGAAGTTGTGCACCCAGATTTTACATTATGGTCCAAAGGCAATTTCACTGTTTGTGCCAAGGGGACTGAAGATGATCACTAAATGTTTCTGCTTTGGGAGATGCCTGCTGAGTGCTGGAAATTATCCCAAACAGAATATTGTGAGAGTTCACATTCATATGCATTGCTGTTGTTTTGTCAATACTTGATAAATAAAAGTGTGGCCTACACAAAAGACCTTTATGTCCTTTCAGTACCTGAAAGGGGCTCCAAGAGAGCTGGAGAGAGACTTTGGACACGGGCCTGGAGTGACAGGACAAGGGGAAATGTCCTCAAAGTGTGAGAGGTCAGGGTTAGATTAGAGATTAGGGATAAATCCTGTTCTGATAAGGGTGGTGAGACCCTGGCACAGGTTGCCCAGAGAAGCTGTGGCTGCCCCTGGATCCCTGGAAGTGTCCAAGGCCAGGTTGGACGGGGCTTGGAGCAACCTGGGAGGGTGGAAGGTGTCCGTGTCCATGGCAGGGGGTGGGACAAAATGAGCCTTAAGGTTTTTTCCAACACAAACCACTCTACGATTCTATGATTCTTTTAATTGCTTTTTTTAAATAACTCCAGAAAATTAAATCCATTCTTTTATCTCCCTGTGCTCGTCTTGTCTTCACGGGCGCCACCAGCTGCGAACAACAAACTTAAAGTAACAAAACACCAAATCTTGGTGAGTGTTTCACAGCAGGTAACAACATGCTCTGATCCAAAAAGCAGTTGTGTAGTAGATTTAGGGGATCAGACCTCAGGAAAAACATCATCTCCTCATCCTTTCCTACAGCATCCCAAAGTTCAGGGCAGCTCCTGAGAAAGGGCAATACCTGAGCTCAGTCTCCAGTCCTGATGTCTCCATGAAGGAATCTGACTGCTGAGACTGGCCCCCAAAAAACCTCCTTCCTGAGCTTTCCACATCAAATAAAGCACATTTATTAGGTGAGGGAACTTGTTTAACAACCAGGTTACATTCACTGCGGTCACCTGGGAAACAGGTTGTAGCCCTTGATAGAATAAATCATTATCAGGTTTTTGCACACATTGGAACACATGGGATGCTTTGCCCCACGCTGTGATTTATACAGAAAGACCTGAGCCGTTTGCATCTGGATCTAAATTGCCTGTAGGGTTTTGTTTTTTTAATATTTGTAACTGCAGTTTCAATGCATCTCTGACACGCAGCTCTCTTGTGATCTGCCTGGGCAGCTTTGAGATTTGAATCCAAGCTGTTTCAGGTGTGCAGTTTTATGAATGAGGGCAAATAATATTAATATAAAAAGAAGAAACAGATGCATGGGTCTAAGCACTGAAAACTGGAGGTGATGCTATGGTCCTTCAACCATTCAAACCCTGACATCATGGATTAGGTGAAATCACATCTCTATTTCAAAGCAAACAATTAGCAATCTAATTCTTGCTTCAATGTAAATTCCTCAAAACCACCTATAAAACCTCAAGTCTCAGTAAACATTGGTCATTTGAAAGTGTTACCTGCAAAATACTAAATATATTCTTTAAAACACAGAGTAGACATGGCTGTCCCTTGCTGGGTGGATATGGCTGAATATCTCTTCATGTCACAGGTTGCTTATTTAGAAATAAGGGTTTTAATGAAGAGCAACAAAGAATAAGGGCTCTAATATAAAATGATAAAGACAGACAAGTTTGTATTCATTACATATTTAAAATTTGTTTATCATATGGAGGGGTTTTTGGTTTATCCTTTTACCTGGGCAACTGGGACTTGTAATCATAAGGACATTCAGCCTGTATATTTTGTAAAATGTGCTGAATTCTGTAATTTATTTGCAACCCCCTCTGAAATTAGCTCCAGTTTATGTTTCAAGAAGAAACACAACAGTGTTTTCAGGGAAATTTCGAGTGATAAAGGCTGTGCTCTTTAAAAAGTGACCCAACAGGATCCATTGAGGTCACAGACATCTATCTGCAAACTTGCCCACCTAAATGATATAAATTTACATATTGGAAAGCCTAAATAGTTGAAAGCAAATCTGTTGTTGCTGCAACACTTGGATCTGTTGTTAATAGGTATGACAAAGCAGTAATAGCATCCCAGCATTTTTTGTATTTCCACTTCAAACAGCAAATCCGACTGAATTTACCTAATACTTCAATAATCCAATTATAACACTTTACCAGCAGAAATCATCGGCGCATAAGCCTCGGAGTCAGTTAAATTAGGGCTGTGTCGAGCTGCTCACCCAGGATGCATCACAAACTCTGGCAAAAAAAGTTCTTTCAGGACCGTCAGGCTCGACTTGTGGCGAGGAGCGAGTGTGAAATCCTCGCTTTGAACACAGGGCTGCCAAGCTGGTGACAAATCCAGGGTGGTGACGATGGGGGCAAGACACCAAGCAACAAGGGAAAGCTCCCAGCCTTCAAATCAAACCAGAGCACAACCAAATTCTCAGCTTGTGCCTCGTCAGAAACGGTACGTTTTGGGGTAAACGCCAGAAACTGTTGATTTATCGACGAAAGTCCATTTATACTAAATACTCTGTGTTCTAAACACAAATTGCAGATATTTTTCAATTCTGGAGGATTTAGTGCCCATAAGTGTTGTTTCATTTCTCTTTTCACAGCCATATCACTTCCTTTTACTCCCTTACCCCATAAATCTGCGCCCGGCAATCGCGGTTCTTGCATATCAGTCTAAGATCCCTTTTTTCCCCTGCATGTAGCATTTATTTAATGGATCAAGGGAACTATCCTTCAAACAGAATGAGATATTCTATTCACAGTTAGAACGTTAATATGTCACTAAAGTTACTTGCCTTCAAAGTAGGAGAAAATAAATCTCGAAGGCTTAGATTGGTACAGGGCTGTTAATGAGCGATGGTGGTGTGATTTTTCAAGGATTACGTGATCGAGTCAATTCCTTAAACTTAGACAAGAGTTACAGTCCATATTTTAGTAATTTCAGCAGAAACACCATATGCTGCCCAGGGAAGTTGTTGGTGCCGCGTCCCTGGAAGTGTTCAAGGCTTGGAGCAACCTGGGATAGTGGAAGGTGTCCCTGCACATGGCAGGGGGTGGAGCTGGATGGTCTTTCAGGCCCCTTCCAACCCAAACCATTTGTGACTCTATAAGATGATGTTAAAAAATAACTTTCTGAGTGTCAACTGCTCATAAAACACACCCTGTTACTCAAGGAAGGCTTACAAATGTGTGATGACTAGAAAAAGCCTCACGTCAGAGTGAGTTCCTAGCCCTAAAAAGTAAAATTAAACAACAGATTAAATACTACCCACAGAATAAACACTACTCTTCTTCCACAAACTGGTACCTCCAGTAAGATCTGCACTTCCTCCGAGGTTCAAGTCAATAATTGAGCTGGGTCCACCTCTTTTTTTTTCCTTTTTTTTTTTTTTTTTTTTGAGAAATGCATGGTTAAATATCAACTGCAATTAATAGTGTTCTGAAAGACAGATTATTACTGTAATTTCTGCTGACATTCTGTGTGCAGTATGTTTTTCTTTACTAATTAAATGCTGTTAACTGTTTTCTGAGGGTTAATACATTTCACAAAATTTCCAATTTATAAATAAGTCAAATTCAGAATATTTATTTGTAGTTACATGACAACATAAACCAGAGATGGGATGAAAGAGGTGGATTGGATAAAAAGAAATATAGATTTTATCTACTACATGTTTGGCAGTTGGTTGTGGAAAATATAATCCAGTCAAAAATCTATGAACAAACCCTGAATTTCTATTGCATTACTTTTAAAATAATTGCAGCATTTTCACATTCCCTAAAATGTGCCATAAATCCGAAAAAATTATCCATATGTTATATATCTAGGAATGAATTAATTACTTTTCACTGTACTGTAAAATACAGATAAAGAAACTCTACCCAGAAAGTTAAAAACGCCTTTAATAGATGCTTTTCCATATGCATAATAAGGAATTATTGCACTAAGGGATTATCTAAAAACTGAATTTATATTACAAACAGTTAAAACAGGAATTTAAACTGATGCTTCACTCTCTCTTAGTCTTTTTGGGATCTAATATTTGGGAACAGATGGAGTGCAAGTTACCTGTGCTGACAAACCTGGCACAGATTACACCTGCTGAAAAGCCTAAATCTAATGAACCTCATCTTCCAATAAGAGAGCTCTGATTAAGTGCTTAAATGCAATTAAAATACATTATAAAAATATTTTTCTCATTATTTAGGACAACAACATGAGGAGTTTCACCTGTAAGGTCCATACTCCCTTTTACAGTGCCAGTAAAGAAGACAAGACCTCTGACAGGGAGGAAAAGAAAGGAAAAAGAAAAATTACTAAGGAAAATGTTTAGTTTCTTGTAAAATCATGGAATTAATGAGATCAGAAAAGACCTCCAGAATCACGCAGTGCAACCTTTGACTAGAAAACACCACGCACACTAAATCATATCACAAAGTGCCACATCTACTTGGGGTTTTGAACACCTCCAGGGATGGTGACACCACCATTTCCCTGGGGAGCCTGCAGACGTTTTCACACTCATTCATTCTTTAAATATTAAGATATGGGATATCCCTGTCCAGTAGGATTTAAAATCATAAATAAATAAAGAAACAATTTTTAAAATCAAACACAAAACTGGAACGCATCTTTAAAGGCAATTAGAACAAAATCAAATCTGCATATTTCCCCACAGCCCTTCTATTTAACCACATGTTCCTCTGATTGCCACTGCCCCATCCCTTGCCATGGAACATTTTTGCTGTGCAAATTTTCAGAAAAGACCAAGTGTTATGTGAGAAACTGCAACTCTGAGCGAGCCTGGCTTTTATCAGTTCATTGTGCCAAGATGGGTGGCTGGAACCTCCCAACCACAGCTGAGCTGAGGGATGCAGGTCTAGGTGATCACTCACCCTCAAAGGGCACAAAATTGCTGAGGAGGGGAGAGCAGAGAAGCTAAAAACCCTAAAGTTTAGACACAGAATATCTGGAGGACAGCTGGAAAAGATTTAAGGAGTGTTTCACTCTCTCTCCAGGCAAGGGATGCCAACAAAAAAAAAAAAAAGTTACTCTTTCTCTATATATATTTTTCATGACAAAAGCTGATTCTCAACTTGTGGATGTTTTTAATATTTAGACAGAAAAACCTCACTCTGAAAAGATATTCAAGTTTATGAAAAGAGGAAGATTGATACTTCAAAAAACAGAAGGGACAAAATAACGTGAAATCACAAAGCAGTGGGACAAATCCAAGACTAAGAGCCAACCCCCCTTCCCAATCCTGAGATTCCCACTATAACCTTGGATATCGATGAAATTGTGGTTATGCTCCAAGACAAACATTCCTAATTAATCCCTGCAAAGGAGCTGAAGTCTGCAAAGGAAGCACCAAGGCCAGGGTGACATGTGGAGGGTGAACATCCCTACGGTGTTGTCGAGAAATTCGGGAACATGCAGTAAAGCAAGAAAGGTCTGAGGTGAAAATGCTGCATTACAAAAAGTGCAAGACCTAAAGAAAATGATGTGTAGGAGCAAACATTCTAACCTGATGTAGTTTTATCTCTACTGTTGCTTTCACCCTGACAGAAATTTGTGCAAGGTTCTCTGTGAGCAGATCCTGACATCACCATGTAAATCATTGATTTCTATCTAGAGACCATTTTCTTTAATGCTGTGTTTGAACAGTGCCAAGCATAGCTGAGGTCTCCTTGGTTGGGACCTTCAGGAATTTTCTCAGCACAAAGAAACACAAACAAGTAGCTAACAGCAATCTATCACCCCTAAAATCCATCCAGTAATCGCTCTGTGGTGCAGCTCTGCCTTTTATGTGGTTTGTTAAATGTCTTGTACAGTGTGTGGGTGTTGCATAAGTAATAAATAATAATAACTAATATTTGTAATGCTTATAACAGTGACTAAACCAGGAACATGCTGACTAATACTGTCTCACTGGCTGCCTCCACTGTCTACAATCTAAATGCATTCATCTCAGCTCTTTTTAACCTGCTCTCTTTCTCATCTGAAAGAAGGCAGGGTTAAATTAAATATTAGGAAAAAATTCTTCCCTGTGAGGGTGATGAGGCCCTGGCACATGATGCCCAGAGAAGCTGTGGCTGCCCCTGGATCCCTGGAAGTGTCCAAGGCCAGGTTGGACGGGGCTTGGAGCAGCCTGGGATAGCGGAAGGTGTCCCTGCCCATGGCAGGGGGTGGAATAAGGTGGGCTTTAAGTTCCCTTCTAAACCAAATCATTCTGGAATTTTATGATATTATGATGATTCTTACACAAGAAGTTACTAACCCAAGGGTTACACAGGAGAGTCTCCTACAGTGGGGTAACATAAATTAAAATAAATAATATTAATAACATCTTCACATGGAATGCAGAGTTTACAACAGGACATCGTTTCACAACCAGCCATGCTTTTGCACATGAGCTACCTTCATCTTCTGCTTCCAAAGATTTGTTATTTAGCCAAGGAGCCAAAAGCATGTTTCACCTTACAAAGGGAAGAGTCAGCCCAGGATGGGCAAGTAGAATGGTGTCTGTATTTAATGTGCTTGTGCTTATATCACGGCCTATGTCATGTATCTACTCTTCCCCAAGGAGCTGGGGGAGCTGCTCCTCTCTTCTTGTGCCTCCTGGGGCTGCCTGGCTGGAGGGTGAGGCAGGCGGGCTCCTGGATATGGACGTTGAGAGCACTGAAAACAAAGCAGATTGAGGGGAAAAGCAGTGGGAATTGAGGTGCAAGAGCGAATTATTTATCTTTGTACAAGGAAGAGGAAAAGTCCAGAGTTTTCCTTGTTGGCCAACAGCTTTGGCAATCAGAAAAGAGCAGGTGAGATAGAGGGACTCACCTTTGACTCCTGAATCATTGACAGGTCCTAAAGGATCTGTCAATCTGCTCTAAATGCTTGTTCTACAGTGCCCATCTCTGCGAGGCTGGAAAGACAAACCATGATGTGATTTGACACCTCTCTTTATCACGGGCGGAACCAGGCCCCAGATTTTTAATCCTAATGCTTTGGGACATTTAAAATCCACATGTGAGGCTTGGCTCTCTCCCTGCTGTTTACATGATAAAGTGACATTCTGATTCAGCCTCTCTCATCAAATTCATGATTTCAGAAGTTCCTCTAAACATGTCTGCAGCATCACGCTAACTTTTCAATACCTCCGTGTCAATACATGCCAGTTGCTCAGGGTTATTTTTTTTTCCTCTTGGAAAGAAGGTCAAAATGGCAATGCAAATATATTAGGGGGGAAAAAATGCATTCAAGTAACATTACTTGTTTGTGGAGTCAAGATGCCAGTCCATCTTTAAATCACGCGGTTGAGTATTCAATTCACAAATACAATGAGGGTACTTTTAAATTTTAACTGTCATATTCTGTTATGTGGCCTGATGTTAAGTTGCATTATGCTAGCAGAGAATGGGATAGGACAGAACATAATTCACTGCATTATAAACAGCATAACATAACTTGACATCTGGAATTTAAAAGGAGGAAATTCTTTAACCGTAGGATCATATTGTGTATTCCTATACATTTATAAACCCAGCAGCAAAAGATCCAAGCAGAAAAGCTGATCCTGTACCTATTGCCAAGAAGCAAATGTTGTCTCATTTGTGGGGCACATAAATATTTTGGGGTGGTTTTCTTTACATTTTAATTTCCTGACTGCACAGCTGCCACTTTCCTTTCCGTGCCACTTAGGGAGGCTGGTGGTGGCATCATCTGAAAACTTTCATACCTAAGCCACAGAGCAGCACTCACTTTTACTGAAGCTGTTTTGTTTGCTCTCCTGGGCTAAAATAAAGAATGAAGTAACACATTTCTTCAACATGAATATGCTAACAGCCATAAATCTGCTCCCTGGCATTACTGTAGAACAAACCATAGTAAATGTTTAAAAATGTGCTCCTAAAATAAGCCCTGACTGAGCTTTGATGTCACTTTATTTAATTCACGTTGGCATTGCATACACAGCTCAGTTTACCAGAGAGGATTCATTCTTTACTGAAGCATAATTACATTATCAGATATTCAGTAGAGGCCATAAACCACCAAATGGAAATTAGACTGTCAATGGCCATTTTATACTACAAGGATTATTGTATTTTAACGTTTGTGTTGTCAACCACTGTGCTGGCAATCTAGCATGTGGACCCCAATTTTCAACATCACTCTAACCTGAATAAAATTTAAATATATGAACACCAAATTGAACAATCAATAACAATCTTTTAAGCTATATAAGCTTCTGACTGGCAGCAAACTAAGCAATAGCACAGAGCCAAATCAATCAGGAAGCTCTGTGTTCCTCCCTGGTCCTATGCATTTCAGGCTGAGGGAAACTTATTTTGGGGCATTGTTTCCCAATCTCCAATATAAAAAAAAATCGTTTAAAAAAGTAAGCTACAGCTTTCTCTGTGTTGCCCACTCAGATTTGTAAATGGAATTTATTGCACACAGTGTCCTCTTATAGATTAAATTAATGTTATTGTAAAGAGGTTTAATGCTCAAAGATATTTATGACTCATGCTGAGAAAGAAGCTGTACTCGGTTATGATGATTAATATAATTTTCCCAAGTTCTCACAGATGAAATTGCTCCATGTGCATATTTTGAGTACAAAACAGATAACCATAATTCTAAGAAAAGGCAGCCATGATTGTGTTATTGATGCATCATTTGGAATTAGCAAGTTGCTTGTGGAGCACATGAAATGTTTTTTGCTGGATTTACTTTCTGCTTGATAGGCAATGGCAGAAGCAACATTCACATCATCCCGACCTGTGCTTGTGGTTTTGATCCTGGCATAACAAAAGTTAGGGCTTATAAAGAGTTTGTTTTTATGGTCAACCACTAATAAGACAGGCTGAGATTTAAAACTTATCTCCTCTGTCCGGGATGAAAACCGAATGAGATAGGATTTGACAACTTATATCAAGAAACTGAAGATTTACCAACTCCTCGGGGTCAGAAAATGGTACAATCTCTACACTGTTGTAGTTAAAGCCTAAAAATGGATCACACATGTCTGATTAGAAGAGCTCTCCAACAGTTCTGCAAGGTCAGCAAAGATGAAACTAAACATTTCCCAACACAAGAAAGACATTGACCTGTTGGAGTGAGCCCAGAGGAGGCCATGGGGATGCTCCAAGGGCTGGAGCCCCTCTGCTCTCAGGCTGGGAGAGCTGGGGGTGCTCACCTGGAGAAGGGAAGACTCCAGGGAGAGCTCAGAGCCCCTTCCAGGGCCTCAAGGGGCTCCAGGAGAGCTGGAGAGGGATTGGGACAAGGAATGGAGAGATAGGACGAGGTGAATGACTTCCCACTGCCAGAGGACAGGGATAGATGGGATATCGGGATGGAATTCCTGGCTGTGAGAGTGGGGAGGCCCTGGCACAGGTTGCCCAGAGAAGCTGTGGCTGCGCCTGGATCCCTGGAATTGTCCAAGGCCAGGTAGGAACAACCTGGGATAATGAAAGGTAACCCTGCCTGTGGCAAGGGGTGGGATGAAATGATCTTTTCAGTCCCTTCAATCCCAAACCATTCTGGGATTCTGTGGATTCTCTGATCTTCACTCCTCATCTTTTGAGGGTCATCCCATACCAATAGCAAACATCACAAATGCTCATGTAACAACCCTTCTATTATGGACCAAACTTTGTTATAATTAGATTGGAGTTCTGTGACTGTTACACACTCCAGCTCCAAACTGTGACATTTCCTCTCAGATTTTAGCTAATCTTTTTGTTGTCCTGTAAGAATAGCAAACTAGAGTCTGTGTGAACAAATGGGGAAATTCTTCATATTTAATAGACTGCAATAATTGAAGACAATAATTTATTGACATAGAAATATGTTGATTCCTAGTATTTCCCCTTCTTGCATTTCTTTACATGATGCCTAAGGAGCTGGTAAGGTTGCTAAGCCAAACAAATCAATGTTAAATATTATCTGAGCTGAAACAATTTTATAATTTAAGTTTATGATTATCCATGCACTGGAGACCATAAGTGTTATAGATATTAGAGACTCAATACCCTTTTTTGCCCAAATAAAATCCTTCCCAAACTGGGTCAAAGAGGGCAGAATTTGGTCTGAAAGTGCAGTGAACAGCCACAAAGGGACTCAAAATCAATGCCAGACAATGATGGAACTGATGGATATTTTAAAATAGCATTAAAAAGTGCCAGAAAAGGTTTCTCCAAATTTTGCATGCACTTCTGTTAAATATCCATATTTTTTCCCCTCTAAGTAATATTTAATATTATAACCAGCTTTGAAATAAATGTTTCTTCGAGGAAATACAAATATATTTCTCTCTCATTTCATCACATCGTTGGCCCCATGCTTCAATTTCCAGAGGCCTTTTGAAAACCACACACTCCAAGTTAATTGGTTTAATCTGGTTGTGGGGATTAGCTATTTTTACCTACAGTTACATATGAAACAATTATATATGAAATATTGATTGTTCATTAATGTGGGGGATATCTCCCTTAACGTATTTTGTAATAGTTCAGGCTCCTGGAGTATGGAAGCTCTGGAGAGATCTAGGGATTTTTAACTAGCTTTTAAAGTTGTGAATGTTATTTTAAATTGCCTGACATCTGAAGTCAATATGAGGTGTTATATTTACAAAAAAAAGGCATAAAAACATATTTAAAGAAAACAGCAATGCCACTGTACTCAGGAATATAAAATACCTATAGATAATTTTTTCAATTTCTATTTAGTTAAAATGAGAATATATCAGTCTTTCCAAAGAATTTCTCTTTCTGTTGTCTTGTTTAGAAGCTGGTCTATATTTGGTGTGTTCATGCTTATTCATCATTTTAAATGAAAGAGTCAAATAATTTATGATACAGATACTAATAACAATAAACACAATTTTCTACAATGATATCAAGTAATACAAATACCAGTTTTAAAACATGCAGCAATTACAGCTTAAGAATTCAAAAAAAATTCTCAACTCCCAAATCTGAATTCTAAAGCATAGAATTGCAAACCAGGTAGAATTCAGTTCTCAGAAAGCAAGAGATGATTTGTTATAAAAGTGCATTATTTGTAGCCAATATAAGCACTCAGATTTGTTGGTGAAGGTTGAGAACCATGGGATGTGTCCACACAACCATTTTGCTTCTGGAGAGGTTTTGGTCACAATGGGATTCCTGGCATTTCACTCACATCCAGAAATTCCATCCTCAGTAACAAAAAATTTACAAAATTTGCAAAAACAATGTAGTATAATCATGATTTTTAAAAGAGAAAGTTATGAAATGGTCAAAGTTCTCCATGAAGAGTAGACCCAGATGTGAACCCATTCAGCCGAAAAAAAAATAAGCAGTTTTGCTATTCCAGCTGCTGCCATCTTAGGTCCTTAATCCCCTTCAGTCATAAAACCCCCAGTCTGTCATGCTGGGAATAATTCACACTGGTTAAAAGGTTAAAAAGGTATTTAAAAGGTTCTGTTTAAAACAAGTTGAATTTCTCCAAAAGACATTGAAAGTTCAGATCACTGCATGTTCTTCCAACCTCTTGCATAACTTGATTACTACAGAAATCCATGCAATATATCAAATTATCAGGGATCTATAGGTTGTATCCACCATTTTTCTCAAGACTTACTATAGAAGATGCTAATCCAAACAAAAATTCCTGGACATCTTTCTTCACTCAACAATTTATTCCAATTTCCATCCTCCTCCCTCTTTATGATAACTCTTGTCAGCTATCATTATAAGTGAACAACACAAAGGCTTAAAGACATACCCTCCGGACAGAAATAAAAAAAATTAAAAAAAACACAAAAAACCCACAGCTTTCAAGTGTGAACAGGATTAATCACACATAATAATTATACAAAGTGATAACACTTATTATAAGATCACATAAACACCGTTAAACGAACAGTGGCAGTAACCTTTAGGAAGGAAAAATAAAAGCCACCAAAAATAATACAAATCAAAGTTTCTATTGGAAAGACTTTCTGGCTGAGGCTTCTCTGAAACCCTGCATAAAACCAATGTGCAACATTTCAAAGCAAATGACAGTCACAGCCGATTTCCATGTCCCACACATCTTCAAAATACAGCATAAAAACCATAGAAAAATAGGGGTGGGGAGAAATTCCTGCTCCCCAATCTCTCATCCCTCAGCACTCCTCAACAACGCACAACCCTGGTTTTCTAAGCTTGTTTTCTAGATCGTCAGTGTAATTATCCAACAATTCATACTCTCCATATTAGCAATTCTTTGTTGAGCTTCATGCAGTTCTAAACCAAAGCTTTCAAAGACTTTTTTTTAATTATTTTTTTCTCTTATTGCATTAGCTGTGGCTTCAAACACATCAGCCTTTTCCTTCCAGTGGCTTTGTTTTTTCTTAAGAAACTCCACTCTGTTGAAAGTTTTGTTTTGATCTCATATTATCACTCATTTTTATAATTCCCACTAAGTATCTGAGGAATAGCTTCCAACAAATTCTTCATGGACAACCACACATTTTTGAAGCACAAGCAAATCCTTGTGAATTCTGGTAGCAAGCAGAGGATTTGTAACTCCAAGTCACCGGGTGAGCAGAGGATTGTGAGGCACTTCCACAGTGGCAGAATGCAACCCATGGATACGAGGATCATGCAGGACACAAACCTGTTCCAGCTTTCCAATTCCAGCCCAATCTATGTTAGACATTTTCCAAAGGTCCTTGGGCAGCTGTGGAAGGAATCATGGTCGAGTTAACAGGGTGTGATGAGTCTAAAGTTGGATTCGATGGTCTTAGAGGTCTTTTCCAACCCAAATTATTCGGTGATTCTTAAAGATCAAGGTCAGGGAAAAGGAGAAGATGCAGAGCAATAATTAAGGTACTGAAGGTTAAGGAAGATGGAATGTAAGAATTTTTTCCATACAGGCAGGTAAAAGGCAAAATGTCTTGTAATTTTTGAATCTCTAAATATATTCCATCTACAAACCCATAAGATTAGTAAGCATTGTTATGACAGACTTAGGGCATGGCAATGAAAGTACTGAGACCACAGACCGTATATATAATAAAATAAAAACCAAATAATTAGGGATGATAGAAAATTCTGCATGTCCTGACCAGAACTGGTTTTAGGCAACATTCTCAGTATTACAGAGCAGAGAGAGGGCTTGAACCTGGTCTGCCCAACATCACAAAGAGAGGTGGAATTGATGTTGGTGAAAAGAGGGGTCTGAGCAGCTGGCAGAACCTCTCACGAGAAACATAGCAAAAAACTCAAAGAAATTCTCAGAGAAACCTTCATCCTGAAAAAAAAATCAGAAATTAAAATACACCTGGCTGTTGCTAAATGTCTGTATAAATGTAGCACTAAAATGAAGTGGATTTAGTCTTCATATTAATTAACAGCATGGAAAAGCTGCTATAAGAAAAATAACTGCAAACATAAGAAAGGAACAGCTTGTTCACGGATTTTTTTTCCTCTCCTGTTCCAAACAAGTGACATTTTGCTATTTGCCTATTGTCCAAGAAATTGTTTGGGATCATTAAATATATAAGGGGCTCAGATATCTATATTTTACCTTTATGTCAAATATTTACATGTCACACACAGGACCTCACCAAAGGGTTGTTGTGATTAGTTGCCAAGAAACATCAAGAATCAAATACGATTGTTAGTGTTTAAGGGTTTTCCTGTTTATTTCTCCAAACATACAGGATAAACACTGTCAGGCCAAAGTAAACCATAGAGTACACATTTTTTTTCCAAAACTAATACCCTATAAAAGCCCAGGATGGTTGAAAATTACATTTCAATCAGTTCATTCCGATGACTTGTACCATGCGTGAAGACTAGCATATTTCATAACGCACAGACCCTGTTAATTAATTAAAATTATAATTAAAATGCTACCCTTGGTTTAGACCTACCTGTTGATGAAGACTCTCTTAAACACACCAAAAAATGTGGTTGATATTTGGAACTGATCAAAGTAAGTAAAATAGAGACGGGATATAGTTTTATGAAACAAACCCTCAAATTCAGCTTAGATTGAAAGGAAAAAACAACAACTCAGCACCACATATGTACAGTATCATAAAATCTGAGCCACCACGCCAGGGACTGAATTTTGAGTGACATTCAAAAGATTTTCATTAAAGTATCCATTTGTTTCAGTCATTTGAGAACTATTTAGTCACTTAACTCTCCCTGCTGAATTTTTTTCAGATGCCAATTGACAGAGAAAATTCATTCCAACTAAAGATAAATCCCTACTTTCACTGCCAAGAGTTTTCCTGCCACAGACAATTATTAGTCTAGAGGGGACTTTTTCTTTCTTCTTGAAATTTAGCTCCTTCTAAGAAACCTATGTTAAATTAAGCACTTCATTAAACTGACAATCTGGTAAGCCTACCTTTGTGCTTTGTTTCTTCTGAAGCAGAGTTAAAGAACATATGAAATGGAAGAAGCATTCATATATAGAGATCAGGAAAGAATCTGTTCTTCAATTCAGTAGCTAGAATGGCAAAATGGGATTAAAAAAAAAGAAAATTCATTTTAGGTCAAACAAGCACTTTTTAATTGTTTTGGATTTTTTTAAAGTATTCAAAACTAAAACATTTATTTTAAAATGGATCATGCACAATTATATCTCCTCTCTCTGTTAGTTTTCTAATATTAATTATTGCATACTCTTACTCATGAAAGCATTGAATTAATCCATGTTTGTCCCATGTGCTCTGCCCTGGTGTACTTTAAATGACCAAATTATTATGAAACATCTGGAAATTTCCCCTGAAATAAACAACAATAAAAAGGGTGGAGTAGAACGAGAAAGTTCATCATTTTAAACACTTAAAATCGAGTGGCAGAATAAGGATAATTTATCAAAATTTCTTAGGATTAGGTCCAAAGGACACAGAATTTGGTTTGTTGGGAAGTTTTTAGAAAACCACCATATTCTTGAAAAATGGAATAGTCCAAGTAATAAAGATATAGTATTGAAAAAAATAAATATTATTGTACTATACTAAGTACAGGTAGAAGCTTTATTTAGCTAAATACATAATGTAATAAATTTTCCAGTGAGGACTAATTGAAGTGTAATTTAAAATACAACATTTGGCTAAAAAACCTGAGTGTCATCAAAAAATTGTAAGAAGGAATTTGAAGACAAAGTTTTGCTACATAAAATCTTATGTAGAGCAGGAGCCACTCTCCACATGGCAGGACAACATATATTGAAATGAACTTTAGGGGGTTCACGAGATCTATTTCCTTTTTCCTGGATGGTTATGGCACAAATAAAGGCTTCAGCATTTGTGAGCTATGTTTTGCATTTGAAATATTGTACGTCAGGAAAAAAGAAAAAGATAAAACTGCATTTTGTATCGATCTTTACATTTAAAAAATTATTCACCACATCATAAGAAAGGGTCTAGAAGAAAAATTTGGGATTTTTGCCCCATTGGCATCATACCATTATTGTGTCCCAAGAAGGAAGAGGTGATATTTGCACATTAATTTGCTGCTTTGTTAATTATATGAAAAAAGTTCTCTCAAACCCAAATTCAGACAAGTTCAGGAGGTTCATCCATTTGTTGACTTGGACAGATTTGCTCCAAAAAAAAAGCAAGAGCAATGAATTGTTGGTTTAGATGTTGACAAAAGAAACCTTTGCAGGCCAACAGGAGAGCCTGTGTCAGTCATGGAAAACCTCATTTTAACCTCGATGGTCTCCAGGTCCAGCTCAAGGGACCCAAAGTGAGTCAGCAGCACCACAGGACACGCACAGCCTGTGCTCAAACCACACCCAAGAAGAGCCCATTTCGTGTCCTGCACTATTCCAGAATTGTCATTAATGGAGAAATTAATCTTTCTACATTTTTCTCATCATAGAAGAAAATAGATTAGAAATGTGAGGAAAAAAACCCCTGAAAACGAGTAAGATTTAAAGCAAAAGTAGGGTTCAGTCCTAAATCCCTCATGTGCCTGGAAATCCCACTGCACTTTTCCCATCTTGGTGCTTAATAATTAGTCATTAACTCCTGTCCTGCGATGAACAGAGCACACTCTTCCCCCACGTACTTGACAAGATTGGGCTCATGTTGATTATTTTAACAGACTAATTTAATTCAGGTTTCTGTAGTTTCTCTAGGAATTTGCCAAGCAGAAATTTATCAGATTCCATATAAATCTATGTCAGGGGGAACTTTAATGGAAATGACTACATTAAGAATTCAGGATCGGGCCCTTAATAGCCGCTATAATTTATCATCTTTTTAATATGGAGAAATCAGTAAAATGAAATATTCTAAAGACATAAAAGTAATAACCCAATCATTTAATATGAAAGAATAACTAGACAATACTGCCCTGAAGAACTATAGATAGCCTGACGAAAAGACTCTGCATATAAAAACCAGAAAAGCTTTGGTAATAATTTCAGGGAAATACTGTATTCCTGTAAAAAATACCAGTGAAAAGAAAACAAAACCAATCCATTCTTCCACGTCCTGGTACTTTTTAGGAAGCCTTCAGACACAACTTTGGGGGCATTTCTAGGACAGAAATCATTATCAAGGCTCAGAATATGGGAAAGAGAGGGAAGATCCCAGCCAAAACCAAAAGAAGATGAATTCCTTGGGGAAATTTGCAATTTTGATAGGTTATGAGCTAGAAAAATGAATAAATTTGCAGTAGGTAACTATTAGCTGCATTTTCATCCATAACCATTATAACTCCATAAAAACTTGTTTTGAAGGCAATATAACCTAAATAATAACTCAGAATGAAAGCAAAAATGTATGAAAATGAGAGGCTGTCATTTCAGTCATAATATTAAAACCAAATAAAAATTCTAATAAAAAAGAAAACAGTCTGTTTTAAAATTGTACCAACCCACTGCATTGCTTTCAACAAGAGATAAACCACTTTGAAAAGGAGATTAATATTTACATCCTGCTTTTGTCTCAAGGGAAACTGAGGCATGGAAATCTGCCTCCACTTCTCGAGCTGTCTGGGAAGCTGGATCTTGGAATGGCTGTTGGTGGGAGGAGGCACAGGGACTTGCTGCAGGTCTGCCCTGAACAACACCTGGTCACTCCATCTTTGTGATTTAACCTCAGATTGACTTCTTTCCATTGATGGCTGCTGATTCCCAAGAAATAATGGAGAGCTGAGCTTCAAAGGTCACTTCTTCTTGTGGATTTCGAGGAATTGAAACATTCCTGAAGTTTCTCCACAATATAAAGACAAAAATCTCTGCCTAGCTGCTGTCAGACTCTGAGAAACTTCCAAACACCTCCAGATTTCCATTCATAAAGTGGGATTTGGGCTTAAATATCATCAAATATTTTTTTAAAAGGTGATTTTTTTCCTAGTGATTATTTACAAAAGTGAAGGTCCTTTCCACTGTGTAGTGATAAAGGATAAAGACTTTGAGTTAAATATGTTTAAAGGCAACAAAAATTTCTAAAAAGACAACACAGAACAGAAAGGAAAGGCCTTTTTTAGTTTTTTTTTTCTTTTCTCCAACAGGAAATTACCATTTGCCTTTTTTAGTATTACATGAACTGTGATAAATTCATCCTTATTTGCCAAAGGAAAAAATAAAAGCCCTCACCCAATTAAATGTGTGTGTGCTTCATGCCCGCTGCTACAGGGGCAGGATGCAAACTTCTATCTGTGACTGCCAAAAAAAAATGGTTGTGTAGCTCTGGAGATGCTTTGCTGAACTCCAGTAACACCATTTAACAATTTAGCTAACTGATAAAACTAAAAATGCTGCTAATTCCCATTTGTAGTACGCTAAATTGCCTGCAACTAATTTAAACAATAAGCAAGCCAGGCTGTGAGCTGTTATCTGTGGCCAGTTGAGCAAAATCCTTTATTTGCCATCTCTTCATAAACATAGATTAGATTCTAAAATCTGTTCTGCAAGTGGACAGCCCATGTGGCCTCAGAACTGTCAAATTCTGCAGAGATTTCACCACCTGAACTTGCCAAACTTGCCATTTTCTAATAAAATACATTTATACATAGGCAAAACTTTTAGTTTCAAACTGCACGTTTTTCATCTTCCTTTTTGATTTTCTTCTAAAGCTTAAAAGTTTCCTTTGGGTTAAGGTATTTCTAAAGGTAAAATGAAAGCACAACCTTGAAAAACAAAAAAGCCAGAGCATAGGATATGCTCTGCTTGCTTCCTGCAATGCTAAAAAAAAATTAGCTCAAATCCCAAGATCCGTCCTCAGGAGCTTAATTGCTTCAAAGAATAGGAATCTTGTCAAATTCGGTCCAAACAAACATAATCAGTAGCTTTCAAAGCTTGCCTGACATTGAGGAGGCATAGAAAACAACACAGGAACCAAAGAAACACACATCGACGCTCTGTCAAAATTTTTTGTCAGACATGATGCTATTATCAAGGCACATCAGGATGAAATAAAGTGACCTGGCTGACCACAGGCTTACAAATGTCTTGGGAAGGAAGGGAAAACGGTGAATCAAAAGGTAGCTTTGTGGAACGTCCCCCCAGGCCGTCTTATTGACAGGGATGACAATGGTCCCAGGATGCACCATTATCTATGGCCAGCGAGCAGACATCAAATGCTGCCGAGCTGTCTCTGTCAGAATAGAAAATGCTGCTCAAAATACACAGGGCTTGTTACATTTTGTTCAGCAAAGGTTTTGTCAAAAGCCAGGGTCACTCCGTGTGTGCACTGCCCTGAAGGGTAATTTTAAAAGGCAGGAGGGATGCACTTGATTCTTCAGTGTTTCTCCTGGAAGGAGACTTGGAGTCTGTGGATGACCAAAATGTTTTGAAAATCAAAGAATGACTCAGAAAAAAATAAGGGAAAATAAGGAAAACAAAGCTAATAGATGTTTGCTACGGCTGTGTTGTTAGAATGCAAACCACTTTTCAAAATAAACAGGTTAGGGAATTATTCCCATATTTAGATGTTTTTTCAATAAAAATTGAGTTGATTTCTAATACATCAGGGGTGGGTGCTACCGTAAAGGGATGACTCAAGTTGTAGTGGATAAGTACACCCTCTTCAAGTATCTGTGTTGCACCATTATGCAGTTAATTGCAGTAAAAATATTTATACTGGCGAGAAAAGGATTGTTAATATGGTACCCTTTGGAAAGAAAAGAGAGAGGCTGTATATACAAACTCCGACCTCAGAAATGTTTGGGTAAACTTTGCTTTTCTGTGAACATCTGCTAAGCACACTCTGAGGGACCAAAGTCCAAATGTACCCCACTAATTGACACAGAAATCTTTGTTTAAGGGCTGTGTGGCTAAAAAAATCCCAAACCCTAAACCAAAACAAAACTTGAGGGTGCAAAGAATGTTTTAGTGGGGGTGCAAGGCATTATTAATACAGATAAGGCATTATGGAAGTTGTTCACTGCTTCTCCTTATGGCTCAGCTCTTCCTTTCTCACTTCATGGTCATTGCCATGGCAGAAATTTACCAAGAGAGTGAAAAAGGGGCCACAAAATCTCCCGGGTGCTGCCCTAGAGAGAAAGGGAGTCACAAAGTCACCCTCCGCTGTTAACTTTGCAGTCACATCTTGCCTTGAAAATGTTAATTTAATGCCATCTGAACCTCTCTGTCTGTGCCTGCCACGGGTCTGCTTCTCCCCAACTCTGCTGCTCTTCCCCAAAAATTGTGTGTCCTGAAAGCTCCGTGTTCATCCCCTTCATCCCTCAGCTATCTGGACCCATTTCCCTGCTGGCTTCTGCTATTGATTATTGTGACTCCTCAGAGCATGTAATTGTCTTGTTTTCTTTCTTTCTTAAGGACATAAGAGAACAGAACAAAAAAAAAAAAAAAGAAAAAAGAACCCAGTTACAGCCTTTTACTTCAGGTTTGCGACTCCGAGGTAGCAGCTGATGCTCCACTGTCCATACCCCTCTGATTTTCAGGACAGAAATTAGGATAATAGTCTATCAAATGTACTTCCTCTCCTTCTAGGCCAACCTCAGGATGATAGATATGATCCTTTTGCATCTCACGGGATGTGCTCTTTAGTCCCCAGACACAAGGCCATTAATTCAATGCAACAGTGTCTTCTTCCTTGCCCTGGAAGCCACAATATGCTGCCAGTAAGGCTGGCTTGTCTTCCCTCCTTTTGGAGCACTCGTGAGTGCCCTGAGAGACTTTGCACACCAAGGATTTGCCCACCAGTGCTGCTCCAGCAATCCCCTCAAAGCCTTTGTGCATTCCTCGTTGCCTTTTTTTCCCGTTACTCACTATTTTTGTGGACTCACACATGAGATCTAATTTTCAATAAGGGTGGAGTGGTGCCCTGTGGTTAAATGCTACTTCTTTCTATTTTTTTCAGCTGTCAATTTTTGATATAGACATAAATAAATGGGAAAAAATAAAATTAAATTAAGATGTTCCTCATCAGTAAATTCAGTATTTGGTTAAAACATCTGCATTAATATTCTTGCACGTCCTAGCCCTTAAAACCAGGATATCTTACTAGTGACTTCCGTGCTGTAATTCTCCATGGGAAATTCAGAGCTTTAAGGTATCTTTAGCATTTTGACATCAAAGCCTTCACAGAAAAACAGTTGCCTGATGCCATCTGGAAGGAAAAGGAGGCACGAAGGTATCACCAATCCCTTTTGCTCACCATTCAGTGCAGCATGAAACAGCTCCCTGAGACCAGAGACACTGCACCAAATCTTTGTGAACAAGGTGGTGGGTTTGTTTTTTCCCGAGCCAGATGTGCCACGGAGGCAAAAGAGTTCGGAACTATAAAATTCTATAAAATCCTATTTATTAAATAAGCCCTTTTCTACTCACCACAAGACTCATTTCCATTATTTCTGACCACGGCAACACCCTTAGCCTCCCACCCTGTTTCACAGTATTTCACCTTTGTTTAGAATCAAATTAAATTGGGGGAAAAAAAACAAAAAGAAAAAAAGCAGCATCAACTCTACTTAATTGTTGTGCATCCCCAGGGTGTCCAAAACAAACAACCTGAGGCTGAGGGACCCACATGACACATGAGGCTGCACTGTGTGTAAAACACTCGTGGGTGTTTGGAGATTCCCTCTCCAAAATGAGGAGCACGACATCACCTCTGGTTTGTTGCCATGAGCAAGAAATCTGAGCAGTACCTGTGATTCTCCAATGTTTGTCTGGCCCTGCAATAACCCTTTTAATTTCTGAGTTACAGGGGGTTTACCGCTAATGACAGCTACATTCTTGCTCTGAGGATAGACACCAAGCAAACGAGGATGATTGCAGATGTTTAAGAGTAAATGTGAAAGGAAAGGAATGAGCATTAAAAAAAAGGGAGCGAGGGAGTATTGATTCAGTGTGACTGATGTGAATGAGTTAAATGATTGACTATGAAGTGTGAATTCAAATTTACTGTGAATGGAATGTACTGTGAGTGGAACAGAGTATGCATGACCATGACTGAGTGTGACTAGGTATCATTAGGAAGAACTAAGTGAATATGAGTGGAAAGCACTGATTATCTCCCCTGTAATCTATAAATAAACAGTATTGCAGGAAGTTTTGAAAAATGTATTTAATAAGGGATTTCCACTGCCTGAATAAACTTGCTGAGGCCAGACAGCCTGATCTAGAGGAAAATGTATCATTTTACTCAAAGGTCTGTCATGTAATAATATGTGAGCTCATATCTGACAGGAACAAAACAGGCCGGAATTTACAGCAAAATGGAACTGCTGGATTTAAAATAAATACCTTTCCAATTATCAACAAGCAAATTTACTCATATGATGCCAATTATCCTCTCTTCTGCTTAAGGGTATTTCCCTAACATATATGTTTAAATTCAGAAATATGACCATTCAGGACCTGGAAATTTGAGGACTGATGCTATCTCCTGCAGATCAATATATACTAAAGTTTTATTAGCACAAAATCATTGTTCTTTGGCCCAGTGACCACATAATTAATTTGCACCCTTGTGCAGAGTTACAGAACTGAGCCTGGGGTTGCTCCAATTTAATTCACTGAGAGCAAAGTTTACATCCCAGGATCTCAGACCCCACGTGTAAGAAATGTCTCGGTCTGTTCTCAGCTGCTGCCCTTTCTCCACAAATATCTCTGCTTACTTCACCAAATTTTAGTTCAAATCAGACCAATGGAGTCTTTCTCCCCAAAGCTCTGTGCAAATAAATGTTGATTTTAAAGGTGGATTAAAGCAATGACTTAATCCTAGAGCCTGGTGTAACCAACGTGAGTTTTACCACTTAATTCAGCTTTTTCGCCTTAATTGAGTAATTTCTTCCCCCTAAATCTTCTGCATTCATTACCAATCAAACAAATATCAGAATTCATGGAGGGGGTGTTGTGTCAGCCTCTACTTCCACTGAGGAAGACAAGAGGAAAACACTGAACTCTCTGTTTAGAGAGGTAAATTAATGATCAAAACCAAATAATGGGAAAGAGCAGAGAGGTCATTTCAGCTGGAGAAAATTTCTTTGGAATTTTCTCGGGAAACCTGCTCCTTTGCTCTGCCAATACACTGGTGATTAATTTACTGGGGATGCAGAAATTTCCCAGAACTGCTTGAATTAGCTGAGATTTAAGCTCAGCCATGCACAGGAGCATCCTTGAATCTTGTGATTCTTGGAGTCAGAGGCATTTTAAACTGATGTTCAGTGCATTTGCACCCTTAGAACTTTACAGGCTCAAAGTTGCCTCTGACAATTAACAGCAGCCAAAAATGTGGCCCAAAATTCTGCCTGAGATTTTGTTTGCATTAAATTTTGGGTTTAGGTGTATTTCTCTTTTACAAAGACTAGGACACAAGCTGTTACAATTTTACTTCTATTGCCTGAGCAGCTCCAAAATTAATAAATTGTTCCTCTTTGGATCTTCTTGAGCATCAATAAACACCTCAAAAATGTTGTCACTTTCACCTCATAATAGTTGAATTTGTAGAACATGCAACAAAACTAAAAAAAAAAAAAAAAAAATCCACTAATGAAAAAGCAAGGTTATGGAATGTACCCTAATCCATTAAGACAAAGAAAATATATTTCTTGAGATCATGAAACCTCTTTCCCGCTTCTTGCTAACTCTCCTCGTGAGCCAGGTCAAAGTCAGGGTCTGCAGAGTCTGAGCAATCCTCTCTGGATGTGCTCCTCCCCAGCAGGACAGAAGCCCCTGACAGGAAACAGCGGGGGATTTACACCCCTCGTGCCAAAGCTGCTCATGTTCTGTCGATAAATGGAAGGCTTAATTCTTCAGGATAGCAATCCAAGCATTTTAAAGGATTTCCTAATGAGGTAAAATTCATTAATGAGTTACAGAATGAAAAGAAGAATAGAAAAAAGCCACCATTTTCACTTGGAATTGCAGACATGCAGAGTAAGTAAATCCCAAAATTTTTCACAGAATTATATGATAGAAGTGGGTAAGAATGAGATCATTAAAATTTTGCATTCTTTTGCCCACTTGATGTGAAAACCTGTTTATAACAGCTCTGCTGAGTTACCTTTATTGCTATAAAGAACCTGCAATTAAAGAAAAACACAATCAACATTCTTAATTCTTCTTCCTTGAACTGCAAAATTGCTAATGAAAAGATGTCCCAGCCTTCCACTTTTCTGCAGAGGCACCATTTCCAGAATCCCTTAGATTTGCCATAACCACAAAACCACTGGCCACTGCAAAGAAGTGCCCAGACTCATAATCCCTGTTTATTCTCCATGTACCTCTTGCTTCTTCCAACAATATTCCAAGAGCTCAGAAGACTTGTGTGGAGCAAAATCCAGGATCCACATGCCCTCTGGTTTGCCAGTGATTAATAAAATCATTGAATGGTGTGGATTAAAAGGAACCTTAAAGATCATCTAATTCCAGCCTCCCAAAATATTCCCACTCCAAGTTTTAGCCTAGGAAAACAGAGGGTCTCTCTGGAGTTTTTTTCAGATTTTTTTCTATCTCGAACAAAATGTCTTATTTCTGTTTTTTCTAAAACAAATATTTGCTGATTGTACTGCTCACAGAAAGGTATTGAGAGGACAATTAGCACTCAATATTCTCAAAGGTTTTATTTAGCAGCTGAGGCCCTAAAGATTGAGCTAAAGGGAATATTTTTTTCACTGCTTTCTTCCCCCCTACCTACCCCTGGGTTACAAAAGCAGCTGGGACCACATCTGAACTGCACGTCATGTTGATGAAGGCCAAGGCTCCTCACTTGCAGCAGGACAGGAAGGAAGGATGCTCTGGTAAAAGCACAGTTACAGGCCATTTTTAACAATCAAACCAAATATGACACACTCAGGGATGGGCATTGCCTCAGCAAAGCCAGGTTGTCTGTTCACCTCACATTACACTCCGAATTCTTCACATGGCTTTAGGTTATCCTGCTTTATTTAGCTGCCGACAGAAGGACTTTTACCATTGTGGATCAAGGCAACTGTCTCTGGAATTGATCTCATTAGCAAAGTTTCCAAAGGAAAGGAGATTAGAGAAAGCAGCTGATTTTCTTGACTTGCACTGGTATTTCTCTGGCAGCAAAGCAATTTCATCTCCCTTAAAGGCATTGGTTTCAGGTCACATTTTAACTATAGTTAAGTCCTCAAATAATTCAGAAGACAATCAAGGATTAGTGACCACTCTCCCCTACAACAAAGCAAATGTTCAGCATGGCCAAGCCGTAGCTTTTGATGAATGTCAGTTTTTCCATAGGCTTTGTAAATAACATTCAAAGTAAAGGCAGCGTTCTGGATCTAAATGCACAGTGTACAGCTCCAGGTCAGGATGACAACAACCCAGGACACACATTCAAAGAAAAAATTTGCTCCTAATCTTGGCAGATGGACTCCAAAAAGTTTTCCATGTCAGAAAAGAACTGCTTTCCTTTTAGTACTTCTGGGATGCTAAGGAATAGTCAAATCTGTATGTATTTGTGGATATATTTTTACATACATTTTTATTTTAAAATAATTTACACATCTGTAAAAAGTCTAAAGCTTTCACCAAAAAATCCTATAATAAAATTTAAAGAAATTATTTAATTTTGTAATTGGTAAGTACTTATTTGTTTTGTTTTTCCAAAGAAAACATCCTCTCCAAAGTCAAAGTAGGAACACCCTGGACCCACAAAGAGGAGGAAAGGCAACGACCTCTAGGTTTCCCAAGCAGAAGATTGAGAACAGGGCATGGACAGGATAAAATTAATGTGTCAATTCCAAGGATTCCCTACTCCAAATCCCCTAGTTCGGAGAGAACTAAGGGGCTTAGCAATATCTACAAAGTAGCTCTGATGTGCTTCTGCCTCCTGCAAGCAGCATCCCTGCAAATCCCCGTCCAGGCAGCCTTGATGCAAGGGGCCAGATTTGGCCAGCAGTCATTATTTTTGTCTCCAAATCACAACAAATTTTACCAGAGGAGTCACATTCAGAGTTGAAGCTGTCACCCCAAAGGAGAAATTCGCTGTAGTTTTTGTCCTATATATGCACATTATATAATTCTGACTGTTATCTCTGAGGCCTCTCTGGAAAACTTTCCACCGTTCTCTCTCTGTTAGGACTCGAAGTTATCAGAGTCAGAGTTCATTTATACTTCTGATCACTGGCTCCACAATGTCCCCAGGGTGGTTGGGAAGTCTGCTATGGCAGAACAGAAACATAATTTTATGGCCCCTATACTCTAATTCATTTAATTAGGGTTTTTCTTGGATCTCTGGGGGGTGTGTCCTTTCATGTTTAGAGGTTTGTGTAGAAAATCTATTTCCATCCCAGAAAGTCATGGGGAAGGTTGTCCTGCAAGTGTAGATCTTGTTTGCTCTCCACCAAATTAATATTCATCACATCAGGAGCAGAATGCACCTTTCCATCTTCCCTTTGCCATTATTAGTTAGGAGGCAGAATTATTGCACAGCAACCCACAAAGAAATGCACATAATTTAGATACACTAATAATGGGGGGAAAATTAAAAGAATATGGCATGCTGGAGACCCTGACTCAATTTAAATCTAAATGGTTAAAAGAAGTCGGATGATAAGAAGAGCTCTAATTAAGAAACGTCTTGCTGCTAAAAACGTGAACTTTTACACTTATTTCATACCTCAGGCAAAGCTCAAGCAGAGGTAGATTGTATCTTCCTTAAATAAATGAAAAAGGGAAAAAATATATTAATCTGCATTGTAGTGATGCTGATGTGCCCGGAGCCGAACTTCCCATTCATTGTGCGACGTTCTCCGCACAGACACAGCCCGCGCAGCTCTGCCTTGAGAAATCTTCAGTCAAACCAAGAAAAAGGGAGAGAAATAAGGCCTTATCTCCATCTCACAGAGACGTGGGGAGGTTACGTGATTTCTCCAAGCTGATGCAAAGAGTCTCTGATAAACCCAGATCTGAGTTGTTGGGGTTTTTTTGCACTCTGAGGTGATGAGTGCAGGTGGGCACACACAGGGTGAAGCTGAATCCGAGTTTTCTGTGCTGTCTCCTATGTGATGCACATGAAAAAAAGGAAGAAGAGGGAGGATATCCTGTCCAAATATTTAGTACTTCAAGTGTAACTGCAACCGCAAAACTAAGTGCAGAAAGGACCCTCACTGGGCACTTCCTATGTCTGAACTAGAGCACAGATTCTAGAGAAAAAAAAAAATTATGTTTAATGGGAGTTAAAATTTAGGAAGAAAATCAGGAAAATAATTCCTGATACCTTATAAAAAATATAGCTCAAAGTAAAATATTTTTAATACAGAAAATGGAAGGAAAACAAATAAAATCAAATATTTATTTTAACCTTAGAGAGGATGTTTTACTTTCCGTTTCTGTGAGAAAACAAGTAAAGAATGCAAAAGTCATAATTCAAAGTGTTTCATTTATAATTTTTTTTTTAAAGAAGCTCTTTGATAAACTCTGATTTGAGAGCTATGGGAATGAAAGAATTTTTAACAATCCAGACATGCATGGCAATGTCTGCCACAAAAAACCTCAAGTGTGTACTCTAATGACTTCCTGCAAAAATTATCCACTAATTTACTATTAATGAGTGATTGTGTTTATACACTTAGCTAAGTGGAAAGGGATTTTTTTTAAGGATATTGTCTTCTCTTCTCTCAGTCACCATGGTATAATTACAGACGGGAGAAGGCTTTTTAAATCAGTTACAAATCACAACTGGTCGTGTTTCTTGTGGTCTTCCTGACCACAGAGTCTGCAGGAAAGATAATTAGAAGAGTCCAATCAGAGAATCAGAGAATGATTTGGCTTGAAGGGACCTAAAAGATCATCTCATGCCAAACCCTGCCATGGGCAGGGAACCTTCCACTAGACCAGGTTGCTCAGACCCCCACCCAACCTGGCCTTGAGTTCTTCCAAAGTTGATATCAAATCTTTTATCTGAAAAATATCACAGTGTTGTCCTGGAACAGGGACAAAGAGCAGCTGTGAATCACTTGATTCCTGACATCCTCAGGATTGGAAAAAAAGCAAAAACACGGGACAACCTCATCATATTTTGCTGGCCAAGTCTATTTCGTTTCACAGAGCAGGTGAAACCCAAATTGCCTCTGGCAGCCACTACAAGTGGTGGTAAGGTTCCTATCAAGGTTGTGGTTGTTAAATGAAAAAAAAAAAAAAAAAGAAATAAGGAAAATTGGGAAGTTCTGAGTAAGGACACTCACACAGGAATAAAACTGACCCTTAACCTACCAGAATCAGGGAAGTTCCTCCAGTGTTTTCTCATTAAACACTCAGAACTAAAGAAATATTATGTGGGCAGGGAAAGTATCTATGGCTTTTCTACTCCCCTCACACAACTGGAATCGTAATTTGCCCAAGTATCAGGATGCAGAAATGTCACTCATCATTTTGCCTGTTTCTGTCAAAATTGTAAAATGAAACTGTAGAAAATGTTGACTGGAGGAATGATAAATAGGCAGCTTTGTCCCTTCTTTGCACATTTACCAGAGCAATGATTCTGAGATTTTTGGGTTTGCCTCAAAAAAAAAAAGGTTTTGATGATTTTTAAAGTCACTCAATAAAATAAGGGAAAACATTGCATTTTTAATTCTAATTTTTTATTTTTATTATTATTATTCACAGTGCCCAAATCTTATTATTTCTCCACTTGTATAGACATACACATATATTCCTTTATATTCTCTACCTTCATAATTAATGATTGATTTTCATTTCGTTTTATATCAGATTTCTACCATCACTGTGAAGGCAACCCAGATGAGGGGAATGCATAGGGACTAAATCACATTTATTTTTAATTATTCCTGTGTTGTAGCCATCCAGCCACAGTTCAGGACATTCTGGAACCTCATTCAGCTTTTGTCAACTCCTTGTTTTGTCAAGACTCTCAGACATTCCAGATCCCAGCATCAGCTCTGGGATTTAAACCAGGGTGAGACAAATGGCTACTGAAGTTTTTTATCAGCATAACTCCTTTACATCCTTATAAAACCATCCTGGAGTCATTTCAGTGGGAAAATCCTTCAACAATTGTTAGATCTACCTTACTGAGGTAGATCACAATCTCTCCCCACAAGTTATGGAATCCCAGAATGGTTTGGGTTGGAATGACCTCAAAGCCCATCCCATTCCACCCCCTGCCATGTCAGGGACACCTTCCACTATCCCCGGTTGCTCCAAGCCTCGTCCAACCTGGCCTTGGACACTCCCAGGGATGGGGCAGCCACACCCTCAGTGGGTCTCATGAGTCAGCTTCTCATGATTCCTTGCTTTGACATGAAGCACTCTTCTGTTTAAGTTCCTCGGATGCTGTTAAGTAAGGAAATTGAGGAGATAAAACCATCCCTTTTCCACTGCTGTCCCACTGACCTTGGGAGCAGATCCCCCAGAGCCATTACTGCATCCATCTGCCCTAGGCCCTTCCCTGACATGCAGCCAGGTGATCCAAACTTTTACAGTTGCTACAAAACGAGCTAATCAAGTTGTCCAGCCAGATCTTCCTCTCCTGTCAAGAAGAAGCCTCACTTTGCTGTTATAAATTCAAAATATTCACGTTGCGGCACTTACAACAAAAATCTGACAATTTAGCATAAAGTTTTTAGATGCTTAATCATATAACTTAATAAAAAGTCATACATTCACTGACTAACTGAGACAGATTCTGATTACTTTTCTGTGAGGAGACGGACTGCTTTAGGAAATTATTTGGAGTACTCTACTGTTGTACCTGTCATACACTTTTAATTAAAAATGTATTGATGCATGGCTAAATTGTGCACAGTGAAAAACAACCCTATTTTAGCTCAATTGCAGTAATGTACACATAACCCAATGAAGAAGCCCATACAATTAGAACAGGAAGACAGCCCCAGCACAGTTCTACTTTTTCAGGTCAGATGTATATTCTGTGGAGCCAATCATCACAAATCAATGTGGCCTCAATCAGCACAAATGAATTTACTAATCTACTCTAAATACCTGCAATGAAGTCGTTTCACTAATTTATTGCAAATTAAATATGTGGTGAAATGAAGGCAGAATCATGATTAACATTATTTCATGGAGTATTTCTTGACTAAGTCTGCTAACCAAGGCAATCTACACCCAATATTTAAATACAAGAACTACATGAAATCAGAAATGCTCTGGTTACAGAAAGAAGGCTGAAGTCAATGCACTGTTGACCAAAAACTGCCTCCTGAGGCCTCTGCTAAGGGAATATTTAGTTTACTAAATATTTGCAAGAGGTAAACATGTATAGAAGAGAAAGAGTTGAATTTCAGAATAAAAGAATTATCACATGGCAAAGACCTTAAACCCCTAATGCCCAAAGTTTAAACTATTGTCCCAAAGCTTATCCCTAAATATCTAATTTGAGTTCCTTTTAAAGTTTGATAAGACATAAAAGTCATTAAGGTAAATATAACAATATTTGTTTGCACATAGGGATGTGGAGCTGCTTGAGAAAGTGTTGATAAAATTGTTTAATGAGGAAAGATTAATTATTAATATAAGGAGTGGCATCATGATTAGGATTCTGAATCTTTGATTGATGGGATTAGTTCCTTCCTCTACCTCAGAATTTCTGTTTGAAAATAAAGGTGCGTGTTTAGGCTGATGGTCGGACTCAACAAAGGGTCTTTTCCAACCGTAATGATTCTATGATTTTATCCTAAATTAATGGAAATTTGTGCTAAAGACTGATAAGAAACCTGAGTTGCTCTGATACTGCAGAAATGTGAAGTTTAAAAGTAATTGTTTTTTCTGTTGTTGTCCAGACAGATATTTCCTCTTTTGCAACTAAATATTTTATTTCTGCAATTGAGATTTTTATTTATGTTCCTCCCTCCTTTCTCTCCTTTTCCATGGCAGAATCTGCACTGACTTTGCACTTGCATCACCCACCACAACTCTTCGAGCGACAGACAAAAATAGTTAAAAAATGCAGACAGTTTCTTGAACACTGTGGGCTGAATTTCATCAAATAAGGCTCCTTGCGTGTGAAAAAAAGGAAAAAAAAAAAGGTATTAAATGAATCAGTCTTTGCATCGCTGTTTTCATTCTTTTTGCGTTAAGTGCATAAAGATTTTTCCAGCAAAACGACTGAAAATGCCAAGCCGTGGAAATCAAAACTTTACACAGGAATAAACCTGGAAAGTTTTCATACTGGGAATCAAATTTTCCCCAAAATCACAGACGGACATATGGAGGACGTGGAGGATGCAGCTCCTCCTCACCACTTGCCTGCCTGAGAAAAAGACAAGTGCCTAAATCTGATATTCCTGGCCTTCCTGGTGTTGCACCAACTTTCCTGAAGCTGGGAAAATCCTCGTAGCTCCCCAGCATGGAATGAGATCCTTCTCCTTTTCTCCCCACCTGGACAAGGCTCTGCCTTGTGTACAAAAACAGCCCGGAAAAAAAATCAAAGTATAGTTCAAATTCATCCTAAAGAGAAATTTTTGATGCACTCCTAAGTTTTCTTATGAAAATATCATTTTAATCCTCCAATATAGTTCATAAAGTTTTCAGGCTGTGAAGAAGAGACATTTAATTTTAGGTCTTTCAACTGAGGAGGAAAATACGGAAATTGTGGTTTTTAAATATAGAAATTTATATTGCACAAATTACTTGTAAAAAATAACCATTTCAGAAGCTCACATGAAGGCAGCCTGCACTTGGGCACAGGCTGAGGAGTTCTAACAATTTGATAAAATGGTTCTCCAAAGGAATTCCAGTTGGGTTTGTTCTCCAGAGCGACCGGAGCCGCAGCCCTGCGAGTAACATCACTCCTTGTTACAGGATCTCTGCTACAGTGAGGAAAAACACCATGAATTTTAGATGTAAATCTGAATTTCATGACCTTTCAAGTCACATTCTTAAACCTCATTTGAGCAGCGTTTTCTCTTTATGATTATGCAGCTGAACTGAAGACCCAGAACTGACATAATATTTTTTTTTCCCCTCGTTTTTAGGCCCTCTTCAGGTGTAAATTAGGCCTTTACAGTGTCATCCTTATTTACTTTATGCTCTGCAAAGTTAGCAATCATTCTATTGTATTTTTGGTGCATTACATGAAGCTGTTTCTGCCTGATAGGTACGCTTGCACTTGAACAGAAGAGACAGAACAATTGTCAAAGCACTGAAATACAAATGAACACTAAAAAAGATCCTTGAAACAACTGGAGTCACTCAATTTCAAAGATGTGCCATGTTTTTAAATAAAATTTTAAAAAAGCTGGTTTTCTATGAAAATAAGAAAATAGGAACATGAAAATTAAAGCACAGCTTAAATAAAGAAGGACAAATAATCTTAAAAAGAAATACTGGATTTGTATATCATTATAAGCTAAGTATGTAAGCCAAAAAATTTAAAGTATATTGAATAATAATTTTAAAATGTAAGGTCACAGAATCCTTTTCTTTAAAGAAGTGTTACTTCTAATAACTGATTACTTTCAGGGGCTTTTCATAAAATAACTGTATAGTGCTATCTATAAACAAATCTTCCAAATATATGTGGGTCATCCTATAACTATAACACAAAAATGACCTAAAAATTGAGAAATTGAGCTCGTGCTATTTTCTTAAGTATACCACGTTGTAAAAAATAATAATAATTTAAAAATTATAATCTCCAGAGCACACAAAGCAGGATTTCAGGTTTAGAAGCCTGAGTATATCTGGCTTTGAAAAGAAGACAGTGACAAAATGAGAATGGTACCGTTTGTTACGTCTCAAAAAGCACAGAGTGGGGGAGGATTCCTAATTCACTTGGGCACTTGGAAAATCTTACCTCTCCAACGGGTAAAAAAAAAAAAAAAGAAATATTTTTAAACTGCCTTTCCAGCCTGCCTATTCGATTACAAATCTCTCCTTGGTTAGGAAAATTCATAACCAACTTCTCTTTTTTTTGGAAGATTAACATATACATTACACAGAGCATCTTACCACTGAAAATAAATGTATGATCTTGAAAAGCAGGACCGAAGTGGGGCTTGAAGATTATAGGGTGTTTTTTTTCTTCTCTATTTCTGAAAGTAACTTACTTTAAAGTCCCTGAAACGGGGTAACATCCATCACACTCTATTTCATTAGTCTTTAAGGCAGCCTTAAATAACTGGGCCTAAAAACAGATCTTGGTTGATATGGCAAATATCTAAAAAGCATAACTCTGAAAATATCCTCTGCTGGGTTCAGCTTGGATTTTGCCCAAATAAATGCAATCACCTCTCATTATGATTGAGGAGAGAAGGGAAGAGGGGGGAAGAAATAAAAAAAAGGGAAAAAAAAACCTCAGGAAAGCAAAGTGCAGCTCTGTTTAATCCATATAGACATGTCTACCCAAATCCCTTTGCTAATGTATATCTAATTCGGATAGGCTAACTCATCCTGTAATAATGAGAGCTCCTCTGAAAGTGTGTTGCATTTTTAGTATTCTTCAAGTGTATTAATACTCTTCTATAGGGGCTTTAGCAGGGAAAAAAATTAAAATATATATGTATACATGTGTGTGTGTATATATATATTTATATATAAAATGTATATGCAGATTTCTGAGGTAGGGAAACTGATTTCTCTCTTGAAATTGTGAGGTTATTTAGGAGAAAAAAGTAGCTGCTGGACAAAGCCACACAATAAACAATATTTACTAGTCAGGTAGAGATACACAAAGGGCATTTCATCTCTCCCCTGCCCCTTGAGCATCCCGTGTACCTTGCTAATGTTGACAGCTACACCAAGTGCTAAATTCTGCCTTTTTACAGCTGCAAACAGACCTACCATGTCTGTAAGGCAAGAAATTAAAAAAAAAAAAAACAAACTACTTGAAAATAAATATTTTTCTTTTAAAATTCTCTACAACGCTGCCTCATCCTGCCAGTTATGCCTGACAACTGCAAATTCAACCTTAGCAACATAAACGTAGCGAGAAATAGGGAGAAAAGGAGCTTTTGTGCATTTTACAGCTGTAACGCTCCTTCCACGTGTGCTGCAGCCTGTGCTGGGCTCCGCACACATTCCCAACTTCCCAGCTCTCCTCGCCTCTCCCATCCAACGTTAACTTCCCACGGCAAAGTCCCACAGCCCCAGACCACGCTCTGCTAAACCCAGCGCCTCAGCTGCAGGAATCAGGCTTTGAAACGAGCGCTGAGGTCGGGTTGTAAAAGGCATAAAATTGAAATCATCCCCTTTCTGAGCTTTACTATTTCTTTACATCGAGCTGAGGGGGGGGGTTTAAAGTTTTTCAAGGAGACTTTCAAGGGAGGGACCTTGCTTTTTTTTTTTTTTAATGGCTCCACAGCAAAATCTCCAACAGCAAGACTTTTGTGGATGAGATCTCTTTATGAATCCCCTTCATGCACAATTCCATTTATCCCACAGTTTATAGCAAAGCAAGACTGAGCTTCCAGCACGTGTCCTTCCATCCTCTCCCGTGTCCTCCTCTTGTTTTACTCTCTCACCATTTCAGACGTGCACCAGCCTCACCTCAGAGAAGCTCTTGATTTTAAATAACCCCTTCTTTTTCTCTTACAACCTGTCCTCCACTTTTTTCATCCATTCAAATCTTCTTTTTCTTATAGCTGCACTCTACAATAAAGAATGCATCTGATCGTGTTTACATGTGGTTCACCAGACATTTTAACTGGACTTTAATTAACAATAGTGAGAGAGTGACACTTTTCAATCACAAGGACACCCAGTCTGCACTTTCATTTTAAAATTTGGGTGCATAATATTACCTGAGAATAACTAGACTTTCAAGGTCAGAGAGCAGCTGATGAAATTTTCATCCATGATCAGGGAGTGAATATCCCACAATCAGGAGGCCAGTACAGAGGGCCTTCTTTACACCACCATCCTTATTTTTATTCATTTTAACCTGTCATTGTTTAGGTTATTTAATTCTGCAAAATGCAAGGAAATGAATAATGCTACTGAAAAGTAGAATAAAAGTTTCTCATTAGAGAAGGCAGGGCAGATGACTGAAATGGAAAATTAAAATTACATGGGCTTTTCTACCTGAAGCATGCATGGAAAATGTTGTGTTCAAATGATTCTGTTTAATAATTTTATGTCAGTGTGACACAATAAAATTATCGAGATGTTTGCTCCTCCCACAGCAAATACGACACCTCACCTACTTCACAAGCAAAGATATTGCTTGCACTCCAACACCAACTGCATTTTAAGGGGCTCATAATTATGTAGGTGATAGAAGCAGATTTTATGAGATGATAAAAAATTATGGAGAAAAAAGTTCCACATTCAGACAGACGTTTGGAAGACAACATCATACAACTGCAAGATCTTCTCTCTGCTCTCTGCAGACGCTTTAGCAAACCAAACCATGGCTTTGCAACGAAATTTGGGCTATTCACTACTACCATCACTCCGAGTGCAGTTGCAGTGGCAGATATTTGTGGTGCATCACAGAGTTGTGACTACTGACTTCCTTTTCCAGCCCCACACAGGCAGCAAGGATGGATGGAGCTTTCCTTACTCCCTGGTACTACTCCAAATATATAAAATTGTGCATAAGCTCATGCCTCTGTGCAATCAGGACATAATAAATCTTACTATTAAGTTAATGTCTCCCCACAAAACTAGATTTTGGGAACCAAAAAGGCAAATGGACATTTTAAAAAACTCCTTGAATGCTAAGATGCAACGGTCTCAAAATTGAGCAGTGTAAATAAATATTAGCAGCTTGACCTTTTTAACTGACAGATATTTTTCATAATTTAAAAACAGGCGGGCCCATTCCCCTTCCCAAGCTGAGTCCTCCACAAAGAGCCAGTTTTAAGGGTAGTGTAGTTTTTAATGGCTCAGTAAGGATCTACAACCCCATGAAAACAGGGGTTTATGATGGCCTTTAGCTACAGCAGTGGGAATGGCGCCGATACAATTTTATTTGGTTGGAAAATAAAAAAACAAAACAAACAACTTGCTCAAGTGATGTAATAGACCTTCCCATTACATTTCCCTTCCTGCTTCACAGATCTGCACACGTATTGTTTTTTTATATTCCAATGAGTTTGTTGGTGATAAAATGCTGCCAAAAGCCAGTTTTGATGAAGGATAATAAATTTAAATGCCTTTTATTACACAGAGCATTTTTTTTTTTAAGGAGAAACCAAAAAATTCATCATAATTCAGTCTATCTATTTGACCCTGGAAGTATGACCAAAAAGTCAAAACATAAAAAAGAGAAGCCCAACAATTCCAGCTAGTTATCCTTTTTATCCTTATCTCACAGAGCTTTTACCACAAAATAAAGAAAAACACATTGATGCTTGTTAAGCCATGAAACATGAATGGGAAATAAAAAATTAAATTACCTCCCTTCAAATCCGCCCCCCCCCCTTCCAAATGAAAGCACTCTGGTAAAATACTCATTTGCATCGTGAAAGTTTTCTAAGGGCTTGGGTAAAAGAGAGCAACCCCCAACAGAGAAGCCTGAATTCAGAGTGGAGCTGCTGTTGTTTGGGAATGGGAAGAAAGAGGATTTCCTACATGTTCAGGCTGTCAGATTTGCATTTGAGATTTGGAGGAAGGGCTCAATTCCAAGGTAGTGACACGTCCCTCACTCCTTTGCTCCCTCATGTGACGCTCCAGCTCCCACTTTTAAACCATAAATTCGGAACTCAATGCTACCTTCTATTTTTAACCAAAATTGTAGAAAATATCTCTTCACACAGAGAATTGTCACCACCCCATATTTCCTACAAGTGACTCAACCTCAGTTCTTCAGAGCAATTTTCAGACCAAATTTTGTGTTATTTCTATGCAATATCTTCCTCACCCTGCCTCTGAAACTATGTCTTAATGAGCTGCTCTAAAGATATTTTGTTTCTACACACCTGTTTCTCAAGTGTAATGTATCTCAGAAAAAAAAGAGCACAGAATTTTCCATAAATGTCCCAAGAGTTTTTCCAGACTCCCCATGGTTAGAGCAGCAATACACGTGGCTGATCCAATTTCTCAGTGCTTCAGAAATGTTTCACCATTAAAGTATTTAAGGAACGTTAATCAATAGTGAGGTATCAGTTTTATTATCTTATTGACTGGCTAAATACTAAATCTGGATGAGCGTAAATTCAAACGGAGCCTCTGTTTCAAAATGACCACGATGACCTGTGTAAGTACAGCCCAGGAATGATTTAGAGTGGGAGATAAGTGTCTGATCAGACGCTCGACTTCTGGGTTGTGTGAAGACTAAAACTACACCAAAAACATGGATTGTTGCAATATAAGGTCTTTTCCTTCCGCCTTGTTGGGTTCCCTGGTTATTCACAGGTAGACAGGGCACTTTTTTACCTGACTTTCCCTTATCTATCTGTATCAATTTCCACTGCAGTCCTTTGCATCCCTTTGGCTTGGGCTGTTTTCTCTCTCATATGGCAGCAGAACCTGTGCAGAGGTCATTAAGCAGAAAATATGTTAAACGGCCCTTAGCACATTTTCAGCATAATTTTCTAATTGTTTTTCTCTCTGTAGGTAGATACAAACCACTTTCCTTAAAAGAGAGCAAGAGAAACCTTCTCCTCATTCTTTAATGGTTTTTATTGATGGTTTTGTTTTGCTTCTACTTGGGGCCCAGACTTCCTTATCTGTGCTGGCATTTTAAAGCACTAATTTATGTCATAGGTTGAATCACATAATAATGGCATTTTATGGTTTATCATACTCAGCTTTCTGGGTGTGTACCTCGGAGGCAAAAGAAGCAAATTTTTATTAACACATGTTTATACATAATTGACCATTTGGGAAGTAGGAAGGAGAAATGGCTGTGATTTACATAGTTTAAGAAATGTCTTAGAGCACCTCACCCAGTCTGGAGCTCCCACTGTGACAGATGAGCAAATGCCCATGGGAGATGACAGCATGGTATTTATGGTATTTCCTTCTGAGACAATTAAGTAACATATGCCAAGACCATGGGGATTATCTCTGAGCTACACAGTGTGTAACTCTAGCTGAAGAGAAATATAATATTTTATAAATTTGACAAACCATAGGGAAGGAAAAAAAGAAAAAAACAGATTCACCCACTTTAATAATGCAGTAACTTTTCTCTGACTTAATCAGACATTTTTTGATTTTTTTTTTTTTTTTTTTTTTTTGGGCATTGAAACAGTGACAAGCTACATCCCACACACACTACCTCAGAGCTGCTGTGCAGGGCAGGGGAAATCTCATACTCACACACAAAGTGCACTCTGCTACCCCAGGATTAAAGGATTTGACAGCCCACTTGGTCTAGAATGGCCCTGATTTTACACCTACAGTAAAGAACAAAGCAGACTTTAAAATCCATACAATCTTCCTCATTAATGGCATTTGATATCATTCCTAAAATTCTTATTTGGGCATGGAAAAGCTCATGGTCCTGGATCTTCACTGAGTCCCACCTTATGCAGCCACTTTTTCTTTTGCAAAGTAGATGCAAAATTATGTTTAATATTCTAAACTATAATAACAGTAATGATTCTCTATTATTTTATATCAGGAAAGAATAACAATCTATTTATGAACCCACCTGTATCCTCAGATATTCCACAATTCCATGTACTGTACCAACGTTCTGCATCCTTTGGACCAGTAGGATATAGATTATAACACCATAATACCATCGTTTCTACATGTATAAAAACAGCGCAACCCTTCCAAGAATTCATTTTTTTTAAATTGTTATTTTAATTTTCTTATAAATTTTTTAGAACAGTGGTGTTTTCTTTCACTGCAGTAAAATGAATTTCTACCCAGGAAGGCCTAATGAACATCATTCTGAAGAAATTTGCTTTACAAAGCAGCAGAAAACCATATTTGCTGTACATATTCAAAATGAAGTCAGATATTGGGTGAACGATACAAATGAAATCAGATCCATGTCACAGCATTTAAGATGTCACCAGAACCACTTCAGAAGCTCTCACAACAAAATACAAAATTCCTCATTCTTAGATAAGAGAATGGAGCAAGAATCAAGAGACTTTTGATCTACCAAAAGATCAGGTTGCATAAAATCTCATCACAGGTACCAAAAATGCTGAAGTGTTTTGCTTCATAGGTGCAAGTTTTTTCATTTATTTATTTATATTTTTAATGGGCTTAAATTTTTAAAATCCTTTTTTTTTTTTTTTTAAAAAAACTGCAGCAGTCACCATTTATACAATTGTGGGAAGGTTTTTTGTAGCCCCTCATGTAACAGGACACTGGCTCATGGCTCTAAAACAATAATCTGACTTTTCCCAAATTTGTAATCAAGGGTTTTTAATCATGTGTTCAAAGAGTTGATAACCTTTCAGCCATTCCTGCTGAAAGAAAACTCACCAACAGAGGGGGGTTTATGATTTCACACCAGTTTTTGTTTCAGTTCACAAACCTGTGCCAAATTGTGAACTTGTTATCTATTTTATATTTAGTCCAGCAGATTTCCATTAAGATGGAATTACATATTGTGGTCTTTATTTCAGAAATTACCTAATGGAGAGTGGAAAAAAAACAAAATAAATTTTTAAAAAATAGAAATCTCAGCAGATATATTGATTTATTCCTCCAATAATGGTAAAACTCAGGTCAAAAGCATAATAAAGGTATTAATTATAAAATAGCCAAGATGTCAAGGCTACTTTTTCTTTCAACAGTCCTGAGTTGAAAGCTTGAGTTCCCCTTCTACAGAGATCATGTGATAAGAAAATAATGCTCCAGAGAGGACATTACTGAAAGTTATGGATGGACCAGTTGGGCAACTAATAGGTCCTTAATGGCTTTCAAAAGTAGCCCATAATCTCTGGCAATACCATCTCCAGAGGGTCTGCATGATGTATTGTGTAATAATTGTGGGGCTTCTAAAGATAGTTTGTGTTGCACTGATTACAGCACCATTCCATTTGTTTGGTGAGATTATAATGGGATTCCTGGAGTTTGTTCCATCAACACTGAGAACTCTTACAGTTGTCAATGTTTGCTATTACGGCACTCACTTTGTTTCGAAAGATGTGGAGTTATTTTGGGAGAAGGGAAATGCTGACTCTGAAGAGGAATTCTGGTCCTTTTTCTCTTACTGCCCTTCATGAGCTGGTTTGGATACTTTATCGAGGGACAAGAAACCAAAGGACACTGGAAGGAGCTGCAGGTCCAACCACGAGTGTGTCTTTCCTTCGTGTGCAGCTGCCCCTGCACATCACTGAAACCAAAGTTACACATCCTCACCTTTTTTGTTATTGTCACCTTTTCTGTTATCCTCACCTTTTTTGTTATCCTCACCAACATCTCCCATGATTGCCCTGGGTGATTTTTAAGGAAGTTAAAGGCCCTCAGCGCGTGGGCAAAATTGACCTCAGCAGTGAGTTTCTCCTCAGCACAGCAACTCAGTTAATCTGATTTCACCCTTTGCCCCAAGTTTACCCGCTCTTACAGGTCCTGCTGCCTTTTCCTGGGAGCTGCAGGAGCTCAGCACAGACCAACACTTTGGTAGCAGCACCCAGCCCCTGTCAAAGTAGTCCTAGGGCAGCAATAATCCTCCCAGCCACACCTTCTGTCCCCTCCTCTTTCCCCAGATCAACAGACATCACAGCCTCCCAGACACACTCTTCTCACTCAAGAACCAAAAATACAAATAAATATAAATGTGGGTCAGCCCCAGTCTGGCTGTTCCTCCCCACAGGACTGTTGTGCAATGGCCAGAGTGAAGAAAATCTTGGACAATCCCTTATTGTTGTGGTCCACACCTCTGAAAATTAATATATTCAAGTGTAATTATAACAGCCTGGTCATCTGTTTTTCATACAATTGTGTCATTATAGTCTATCTACATCACTTTCTAGGTAAGCCTATGAAATAAAATATGGACAACATATATTAATATGTAAAATATCTCATGTTATTGAAGAGGTTCAGTGGGTTTTTCTGAGCCCCCTGCCCCAAGAAGTCACCTTTTAACCCTTTGTGATCTGCACCAACACAGTGCAAAATGATGAATCACTACAGCTGGACCTGAAATTGCAAATGCACCATAAAAGGATAAATACACGAGCTCTGTTGGCTGCCGTAGGCAGAAATATCTGCTGGAGGTATTTGAACACCCAAAAAAAAGGAGCTTCAGACACCAGAACATCTCGTCATGCAACTTCTTGCAGGACTTGCGAAGGTGTCTCTGGGTTTAGTCCCCCTGTCCTAAGAGCCACACCACAACATGACCCAGGAAAGGTCCAACTCTCCGCTCAATTCCCAGATATGTTCATCCTGGGCACTGATGATGTCAAAATACAGCACAGGATTTTCTGCCTAAGTCTTTTTTTTTTTTTTTTTTTTTTTGCCTTTTCCCAAAGAACAGGAAATATGAATTGAGTACAAAAAAAAAAAGTAATTGTAAAAAAAAAAGTTCCCCTTATGGGAGGGAGCTTGGGATGAGTGCAATTACATCAACATTCTTGTAATTAATGATTACATCATGCTTTAAAAAAGGAGCACAGAAAAGGTTGGTATTAACATGCAAGACACGGCAGAGTGATATCAATACTCATTTTACTGTTCAGGGTTTTTTTTTTAAAGCTAATAGCTGTCAAAAATACCCATTATAGGCTAGTCTATAATTTGTAGAAGTCAAGTAATACATTTTTTCTGAAGGTATAATGGATGCTCCATGGAGCAATTATTTTAAAAAGACAACTTCATCTCAGCTGTCTCATGCCAGCAGAACTATTTAAGAGCTAGAAATGCATAATTCAACATGGAAGAGCTGTCAGATTTGAGAATACCTTTAAATTATAAAAACTTAGCACCACTAGTCAGTTATAATTATAATGGTAATGTAGTTTTCTGTCATTTTATCATAGCAAACATCTCTTAAGAAGCAATTTCATGTGTTAAAATATTTTGGCAAAGTGACTTTTGATTCTAAAGGGATACAGATTATCCAGTTTTATACCTGAATATTTTCCTCACAAATTGAATGTAACAGCTTACATGGTACAAGATGGTAAAGCAAGAGTATTATTAAAATCCCATTGGAAATTTTTACTATGAAACAATGAGCAGCATAATTCACTAGGACAGGTCAAGTTATGCACAAAAAATATTATTTTATTACAAAATATGACAAGACAGTTTTTTCAGCAGACCGTAAGTTATTTTATGCAGCACACAGCCAAAACACAGAAGACAGTTCTTCTTTTGACTTTGGCTTCTTTCAGCAACTAGAAAACCAAATTATGAATCATTAAAGTAGTCACTCGGATGGTTTTAGGATCAACAAAGCATATTAAAGGTGCTCTTGGAAAATTAAGGTAATATTTAAATCCTTTTCAATTTCTTTTTTTGTCCAGGGTATTGTAATGTCAATTCTTCTCCCTTTAAGCAGGACCAAAAAGGATTCTCCTTGGCTTCACTCAGAAAGAAGGCCTATTGAGTTATTATAAGGTTACATCAGACACCCAATATATGGTTTTTGTCATTTCCCTGCAAGAGCTGAACCCAAAAACAAAAGGGTCATTCCAGGTGCCCAGACTCAAGTTCGTTTTCCTTTCTCAATTGTTTTGCTGAGTCCCACAGCAGGTTCCAGTCCCCTTCTCTACAGAGGAGATAATGAAATCTAAAACTGTTGTAATAATTTTTTTTTTTTTGCTTTTGAACTGAAGTCTCAAGAATTTTATAAACTGTACTCTGCTTAACTCAAAAGACAGAAAATCAGTAAGGATTTTTTCAAATGTTCACAAATAGCTCATTCTTCAACCAGTGCTCTCAATTTCACGGAATTTTCTTTCCAAAACTGTTCATAAAGGCCTTAATCTGGACATTTTTCAGACTAATTAGCTTTTTCTGATGATGTTGTTGCTGATGACCATCAGATTTCCCAAATTTCTCCTGGTCTTTCTGCCCAGCCCACACATGAAGTGAGCAGAGAAGCAGAGAAGCATTTCCCCCTCATGGGTTGTGGTCAGTTGGGTTTCTTTATAGATATTTGCTGAATTATACTGTGTATATTCATTTTAAACAGCTTAATCATCTAAGGCGCTCACAATAAATTTTAAGCAGGTTGATGATGCAAAAATGTCAAATTTTAGCATTAAATATAACAATCTGTCAATATTTCAATGCATTAAGTTCTTGGAATTATTCTGGCAGTAAACCTCCATCATGACAACAGAGGAGGACAGGAATGATGCCCCTCCTATTTTGTGATTTACTCCTCCTTTCCTCCCGTGAGATCACACCCAAAAAAATGGAAAGTTCTCTTATTCTCTCCCTAAAGGGAGAGCCAGCACAACAAAGTGCTGAGAAAGAGGAGATCGACTTCAGGAAATATCAATTTCTTGTTTCTATAGATGCGACATGATGTAGTATTGCATAACATCATACAAATTAAGGAATTAAATTGCTTTCATTTCATCTGATTTTCTGGCAGGCTTTAATGTGTTAAGTATTTACTAAAGAGGCAATTGGGATGCACACAGCACACAGAATTATAATTTATTAACACATCTTCAGTAGTGGCACACATTATCTTCCACAGTCTCACCTGTAAATTTCTGGGTTCAATCAGGTTCTATCCCAACAGCACGTGAAGTCTCCAGACACACAGTAGTGTGTCCAACCAGCAGATTTCCAGCACACTGCAACATTTACCTTTATTCTGCATCTTTTCCATGTAGTGCACAGATGCAATTGCTTAAACGGATCTTTAAAATTAATGCTATAAATACAAATTTGGGGTTTGCAGGACATCATCACACTGCAGACTTTCAGCGAGTCAACAAAATTGTAAGTTTGCTGCTCTCCACTAAAACCACACGCAGGCAATTTGCTAATAATGAATAATAAATATATTTTAATAGCTCCTTCGTTTGCTGCGCCACAGATTTGATTTAAGTTTAACCTGGGACCCTCCCACCCTCTGCGGACGTGGCCAGTAAAGGTTATGGAAAGGGCTGGGGCTGGAGTCTTTGTTTCACAGAAACTCCATGGATTTGCTTCTCAGGGAGGCTTTAAACTCTTTTCTACGTCCATTCTAAAGGAGCAGTAATAAAGCAAAGCTGCTGTAGCTACTAAATTTCCCATCACATAATTAAAATTAGCAGTGTTGGGGCTCCGCGCTTGTGTGCGCTGCAACAAGGGAAATGTTAATATTGCGTGGTTTGAAGGAAGGGAAAACTTCCCACTTTTTAACAGCAGCAGACACATTCCAACACCTAAAGAAAGATGAGAGTTTACAGCAATGTTTTTCAAAATCCAGATGCATTGTTCCAGATTATTCCAGTGATCTGAACAGCCCTAAAAATTGTGTATTGTGTTTGGGACCCAAATTATCATCCCTGCACCAAAAACTATAGGAACCAGATAACTCGTGGATCTCTCCTATAGCATTGCAACCCACTGGAAAATGGGGTTGTGTTCAGGATGCCAAAAAAAAAAAAAAGGTCTTTTAACACATTTTTATCAGAAAAAATATTTCAAATACAGCATTAAAAGGTGTTAGATTTTTTTTTCCTCTTTCATTTTACTCAAAAGTGAACAAAAAGCTCGACTCAAGGACATATTGCCTCCTGCCTTCCTCTGACACAAAATGTATTTACAGTAGGGCCTAAAAGTTTTACTCCAGTTTCTCAGTCCAACACTCTTGAATTCGATTAATGGAGACATTCGAGCACTTACGTCAAGTTATGCTGCATATAAATGGGGATAAAAGGATTACCAGGTTATAAATCAATTGAGAGATTCAGGGATATAAATCTCAGGGACACTGGGCTTCAGCCTTAATGGAAATGCAGAATTCCATTGGCTAATCACAATTTAGATTGCTAGCAGATACATCACTGGGTGTCCTAAAAGAATCTCCCTAGCATTGAGGAGAGGTGGGAAAAGTAGAAAAATCCCTTTGAAGATGTCCCAAAAAATCTGTTTCCAGGTTTACAGCAAACTTGGAGGCAAACTGTGCTGACAAAGCTGATTTTTTAGACCAGGAATAAGCTGCATCATTGTGGTGGTAGGAGTCATTGTTCTTTTTCACATGGTGAATGCAAAGAAGGAGGATGTTGTACCTAAATTAGTCTCTGAGAATAGTAGATTTACTTATCTTGGAGAAAAACAGGCACAAAGATAAATCTAGAAAATGATACATGTCCAGAAATGCAGAACCTGTGACAAAGTTGTGACATGGCCAAGTTAAACAATGTTTTACAATGTTTTGAGTCCCTCAAGGAACTTCAGCTTTCCGGAAATCTAGTTTTTATTATTTTAAAAAAATATATATATTATTTTCCTTCCCTTGGACAAAGCAGTGTAAGATGGAGAGAGGGCTCCAACATGAACGAAGTAAAACTGAATATTCCAGGTACCCTGCTTGTTTTTTCTGGAGAGAAGAATTGGGTCGAAAGGCAGAAATCTCAAACTCAGTGCTGAGGAACAGGGAAAGAGAGGAACAGCTGGGAAGACATCTTCCCTTCAGCACCACTGGGAAAGGGGGAAGGACTTCGTGGGAACACAAATGCTCAGCTTTCCTCAGGGGTAGGATAACTTCTGGCTGTGTTTGACAGAGTGCATTTCTGCTGAGTCCTGGAAGAGCTTAAAGCCAAGGAGACACTATGGGAAAGGGAATGTCCGGCTGGATAAGGGAAAATGTGAGGGACAGTTCATACCCAAAGGGTCTTCTGTGAGTTTATAAATGCAATATATAATTCTTAGAACAAACCAAAGCAGTGGAAAACAACACAACTCATGCACTGATTAGTTGAGGACTTCTGCAGGCTGTGATATATTTTAAACTTATCTAGCACCCAATATAATCATTAAAATGACCAAATGTTCAACTGAGCATTCTCCTACCTTCTAGATATGAGAGGGGGAAAAATCTATGTTATAGGCTTTCCTTTGTAAGAAAAATGTCATATTAACAATCCCTTCACTGTTGCATTAAGCACAAAACGCATCAACAGAGAGGCTCTTGTAGTTTTCCATAAATACTCGCCGAAAATCAGGATATTCTATTGGAAAAAATGAGAATGCGGTGGGAAGACACAACCCTGAGCAACTGCAGTGGGGAGGGTGGCACGGCAGATATTAAATTATGCTTTTCTTTCCTCACTGCCGATTATACATTCAGGTCCCAGGTCAATGTTTAAGACATCACCCCAGCAGTCCCAGCGTGTGCTGCGCCAGCACGGGGACATCACTCTGATGTCACACCAGACACTGGCAAAGGGCCAGGCGAGGAGTAAACATTGGGGCTTACCAAGAAATATTATTAAAAAAAAAAAAAGTGATTAATTTTAAGCCAAGGCAAAGAACCAAGGAGTGGAGGTCATTTCCAACTGTTACTTCATAGTGTGCTTTGGCTCAGAGCCAGAGAGACTGAAGGGGAGACCCTGTCATAAAATATCTTTTACTCATTCTTTTTTTTTTTTTTTTTTTTTTTTAATAGTAAAGATTTAGAGGCAATTTGGCATTTTCTGACAAGGTTGGGGGCTGTTTGAAATCACCACCATTTCCCTTTTGCTAGGCAGCCAAATGTAGACAACATGTGCAACATAATTTAAATGGTCAGCCATTACCTAAAATATCTCCAACGGCACGCAGAGACTTCAAAATTCATTATTTGGAACATTTTAATGAAATGTTTTAGTTGTTATTTGGAAGGTGGTGGAAATCCAGGAATGTTGAAGAAGGAAGATTTTCACACTATTAGATTTGTTCTGCCACAACAGGAATGAACAATGTGTCAATTAAAATGCAATAACATATTAATTATTTTTAAAGCATCCTGCATAATTTAAAATACATCCTGTTCAATGCCTTGTTTACAAACAGAACTGTTGTTATTACCTATTCCAGAACTTTTGGATTCTCAGAATATATTAAATAATTCTAATTTTCATTCATTCTACACAGAAATCTTAGTGAATATGGTGATAACTGGTTATGAAAGCAAATTTTCCTCAGATATTTAGTTCTGAGAATAAAAGCTCACCCTAAGAATACAACTTTACGTTTTAGCACTTCCTTATATTAATACTATTCCTCATAAAACCCTAAATATGGGCCAGACCCAGAAGCAGTGAAGTCACTCCATGGCTTTGCCCATCTTTGTCAAACTGTGTTTGAACGTTCCTACAGCACGCAAAAAGTACCTGGTAGGAAAGGAAAGAAAAAAAATAAAATTCATTTTCCTCGAGTTTGATTTTATTACTGTTATTTTCTCAAAGCTTTTCAAAGGATAGCAGCAGTTTGTGACAAATAATACTGAAAATAAAGGATTTGTAAAGTATAATTTTTGCACATCACTGTTTACTCAGGGCCATTTACTGATGTAGATTACAGCAAGGAGTGGTTATTGGGCTAATGCAGGAACAATCTGCCCTTGATAACTGCAAAATTTCATAATAATGTGCTTTGCATTGTGGTCCAAACCTGATTACTTGTAGAAAGGACAATAAAAGATGAAAGCAGATGCTCAAAAAAAACCCTAAAATATCAATGCAAAAAAAAAAAAAGAACCAACCAAAACCAATCACATTGAATTAAGAGATGGAAGATGGAGTTGCTCAGATTTTATTTTTACAATTATTTAGAGCAGACAAAAATACAGATATATTTTCTAAAAAGATGAAGGTGAGGAGAAGGAGTTTCTGACTAACCTGATATATATTTGCAAAGATGCAGAATCTTGAAAAAATATTCATACTTTCCCTATTTTAATCTTCTGGAATATTTCTTATCATGCTTCCAAAATGTTAGTGATTGTTTAAAAAAAAAAGTTAAATATTATAATTATTTTTCTATTTTGTTCTTAAATAGACTTGGAAAAATTTATGGGGAAATACAAAAAAATTCCAACCCTCAAAACTAAAATAGCACCAGTAATAATAAAAGAAATGTTGTTATTATTCACACTATAATGAAAATGTACTTAATTAAGTACAGAAAGCTACCACCTTTGAAATTTAAAAAAGCTATTAAAGCTGAATCCCAGCAGATGAGAAACTGTCAGGACAAGGATTTAAACCTGGCTCTCAATTCTGAGTATCCTCACCAAGGCTCATCACTAAATCCAATTTCTTGGCATCAGAAGGAAAGAACCTTCTTGAATTTTTTCAGGTTCAAGGTTATGATTTCAACACAGGAGGCAGGAAAAAATAAAAAATGAAGCAGTAAAAACAAAAGAGTGTGACCAGAAGCTGGACACAAAAATCCAACCCCTCCACACTGGAAAATTTTGTGTTTGATGTGGGATCACAAACACAAAGTGATCATGAAACCATCAAGGCTTGGTGATTCAGAGAAGAGCTGTCATTTAAAGCCAAAACTGATTCTTAAACGTGTACCTGTGAAATTAATACTTCACTCCTTTTAATCTTCTTCATACTTCTCTAATTTTATCGTAACCTGAACCTCAATAGAAAATTTTCTGTAAAGGTTTTTGATTTCTGCCCAGTGCAGCCACATGCAAGTGCATCCATCGGAAGAAATGGTTTCCATTAATCTTCCTTTTCCCTTACTGCAGTAACTTAATTTTTATGGGAAAAAATCCTACCCATATGTTTATGTGCATGTGTCAATGCACTTGTGTAAAATATTAGAAAACTAAAGAACAAATGCATTTTTGCTACAAGTTTTCTATACATACATAGAAATGTATCCATAAAATAGATATATATTTACATATCTATATAGATTCTTTACAGATGTGCATTTCTACCTCCAAGTCTTCATGTATTTATACAAAAAATATAAATATATACATGCACATATATATATGTCCCTCTGATCTTCTTTCCTCACCACCAACTGCAGTCCTTTATTCAGTGAAAGTTTCAAAGTGTCTGCACATTTATTTCTGGATAAAAGAAGCAGTTTGAGCTCCTGACCACTATTCTCTAACAAATAATTCTTTGTGGCTGTAATTAAGATGGCTCTGAAAGACTGCTGGGATGTCTTAGTGGTCTGGAGAGCACTCCCCCCTCCCCTGAAACAAAATCCTTTATCACATTTTTGAATTAATTATAAAAGTTAAAAATTAAATCTTTCTTGTGTCCCCCATAATAATCCTCCCAGATCAGTTTTTGTCCATATTAATGGAGAACACATCCCTAGTAAGATTTAATTTCAAACTTTTATAATTATGGTTAAAATTAAATCTTACTGTGGCTGTATTACACATTAACATGAATGAAAGCCAGCCTAGGAGGATTATCAATGGTACTCCAGCACGATTTATTTTTAACTTTTGCAATTAATTAAAATCTTTGGATAAAGATCTTGTTTTGGAGTGGGGGAGTCCCTATTAAGATGAAGCCCATGAAGTGCTTCCATTCTTGTGCAGGGTATTGACGATGGAAGGAAAAGGCTGGGAGCTCAGGGAGATCATCCAATAAATCATTCCTCCCTGGCGGAGCAAGTCTTAGTTCTGAGCTCCCTCTGCTCTGGAGAAAATGGTAATAATGCATCAAAACAGCATTTTGTTCCTTTAAAACACGCAGCCACACCCCACACAAACATGGATACACCCTCACACAACTCGGAATATTGTGAGAGTTATCATCTCATTAAAGTTCTCCTTTTTTTCTCTCTCAGAAGAAAAAAAAAGTATTTCTAAGGATAAAATTACTTTGCCCTGATTATTTTTTGTGATTTTCCCCATCAGAAATGAACTTAGGCAGCAACAGTGAACAGCACAAGGTGTCCCTCACACTCAGCTGCACTTTGCCAGCCAAAAAGTGAATGAAGTTCCCAGGGACCTTCATCTCCAGAAATGCTGAGTCCCTCAGGGCTCAGGCTGGTCACTGCCCCTGCACACAAAGGTTTCCCCACACACTGTCCTGCTCCAGGTAAACTGCAGACCCCGTGGGAGCAGCCAGGGACTCATCGGGAATGGGGGAGTTTGGAAAAGACCATTAAGATAATCAAGTCTAATCATAAGCCCAACATAAGCCAAGCCCACCCCTAAACCATGACCCTAAGGTCCCTGTGTTCTCCTGACACCAGCTGTGGATAAGTAGAACTTAAAATAAGAAGCAGAGTAATATGTTGTGTGCAGGACTTTTTTCCTGAAGTTTCTTCCATCAATGGATTTATTCTTTCATGATCAAACACCTTACATTGCTGAAAATTTGTATTAAGCCACAGTTTATTCAGATGCAACTCTGACAGGCCAACACAGAGTTTGCAGTAAGGGTTTGGCAGCACTTGGTTTTCATAAAATAGTTTTTGTTTGCAATCAGTTCTGCCCCATCCCTGGAAGTGCTAAAGGCCAGGTTGGACAAGTCTTGGAGCAACCTGGGATAGCGGAAATTGCCCCTGCCCATGGCAGGGGGTGGAACAAAAGGAGCTTTAAGGTCTCTTCCAACCCAAAGCAGTCTGGGATTGTCTAAAATGTGCCTTGAAGAAAAACAAGCAGAAAGAGAAAGGAAATTGAGACAAGACAAGGCACAGGGAGAGAAAGTGTTGTAGCCAGACTCTGAATTAAAGCTATGAAAGGGATCACACTTGGCTGGAAACAAAAGCACTGTCTCCTACGTGATTCCTTCAGCAATCAGGAAATGGGAACTTGCCCATTCTTTGTAAATATGAAAGTATTTTTATTGTATAAAAACTATCTGATTCCACTATCGTGTTTTTCTTCTAAGACAAACCACAGAGCTCAAAAACTTTGGCCAACCTCATTCTTTTCCAGTGATTTGCTTTAAGTGACCAGAGAAGAATATCTCAGTTTGTGATTCCCAGAAAATACCACCTGAAAAATGAAATATTTATGAGAAACATTGTAAGAAAGTCTGATTTTAACACAGGGAGGGGGCCAGGAGGAGCAGAGAAAACACAGCCTTGCACATCCACCTTGAAAAACCCAACTTTGCAATGAAAATGACTCTTATAAAGCAAGAGGTTGAAACATCCTCACTAGTTACTGTGTCCTTAAGGAAATAATTTTACTTCCTTGCACTGTTTTAGATAATTTTCTGTAGGCATTCAGTCATCAATCAACTTTTAGAGGGAAAGTTGAAAATATCTCATTTTTAGTATTTGTTAAGCACAGTATTATTGAACGCACAAGTGAATGGAAGATTATCCATAATACCAATACATTCACATATATAAGAATATATATATTCATAAGGAGGAATGTTATCCTGATTAACTGAGAGCCATAATTATTTACTTTGGGGAGTCCTGCAAGCCTTGCCATCACGAGCACTGATGAATTTTCTGGGAATGGTTTGAAATGTTTCCAGTTAAGCTCTAAACTTAACATCTCAAGAAGAAAAACTAATGTTTCTACCACATATTTTATTAAGCCCTTTAGGTCCTTTTACAAGAGAGGAAATACCAATTAACGTATAATTTAGCAGAACAAAATATTATCCCATTTCAACCAGTACCCACTTCCTTGAAGTTTATTCAAGCATTAATAACCATTTAATGCAATTTAACTACACTGAGGTATCCGTTACATTAATATCATATATCCATCAGGAAATTAGAGTTTTGTCTCTATGAATTTTGTATTACAAGAAAGTCTTTATAATTTTATTCTGCACTTTATGGTGGCTAATTTAAGTTTTAAAATGGTTCAGATAACTTCCCAGTCTCTCTCTCCTACACTGTAATATGACTAACAAATTGTTACTGATGTTAAAAGATCATGAACACATCATTTATTAAACAGGGCTGGAGAGATAAGTTTGAAAGAGTGCATTTCCCACATAATCCCTGTGTTTCCAGGAGCTGGCATCCAACCATGGGAACAACCTCCGTGTGCTGGGGTGCTCAGGACCCTGGGCTCCACAGGAGTGGAAATAAGCTCCGAAAATATCCTCAGGACCATGAAGAATTGCATCTCTCAACCTAAAGAAACTCCCTGTCCACTCTCCATTCATCTTGAACATGGACATTGGGATGAAAGATGAATGAAAAAGAAGTTTTCCCCATCCCACCTGACCTGGGGATCATGGATCAGTAATGCCCATGGGAAAAGCCTAGTTGAGGTTCAAGAATAACCCAAAGCAAACCAGAACATCCTCCTATGTGACATAAGAACCTGTAGGTGCAGCTCCTCTGAAGTTTCCTCAGAGAGACAGAATAGTTTTGGTTATTGCAGCATCAGTTTGTTCACCTATTTAAATTCTCAGGTGTTTTTACCTTTTGCCTTGGTCAAAATATCAGATTATACAGCTACAGCTGCTGAAAACAAGCAGAAATAAGTTCTGAGACAATGTTAATTGATAACTGATTAAAAAAAATGGATCTTGCTCTTAAGGATTGGAATGGTACTTAGTGTTTAATTCTGCATTGCAGATTTTGTCTGAAACTTTGCCCAAAATTTTTAATCTTTCTATCCCAGTTAAAGAGGAGTGAGAACACAGATTTCTCTTTCAGATTTGAGAATTTAAGGATTTTTGTTGCCAAATCCTTTTCTTAATATTTCCTACACTGCAATTTTTAAAATATCTTTTTATATATTTGTGCATAGCAAGATGGGCAATTAATCTTGATTCTGGCTTATATTATTATCTATTAATTCTAGTCTACCTTGTCTCTTACAAAGTGCTCTACTTTAAAAGAAGCATTATTTTTCAGACACATATTTTTTTGCTCAATAGATCCTGCAAATCTGCTGCTTGCTGTCCACTGCTTTGGTAGTCACAATCACCTCCTTATGCCACTGGAAAACAACCAGACACTTTCCAGGCACTGAGGATTCATATATAAAGAAAAGAGTTGTGTTATTCCCTAAATGTATTCTAGAGGTTCTTGATGTGTTGGTTTGAGAGTCAGTACACGTGGATTAGCTGGAAAATATAGCACAGGTTTAAGTATTAGGAAAGGAGATGAGAACTGTAGAAATTGTCCCACGAAAAGGGAAAATTGTCCCATGAAAAGGGAAAATTGACCCATGAAAAGGGTTTCTTGAGAGCCTGGGATGGGGGGGAAGTGGCTGAGAAGAACCCAGGTGATGGGTTGGACACTCTCCCCCCTGATTTCCAGATAAAAACAAATTCTCAGTGCACAGTTTATAACCTTGGCTGTTCAAGGGAAGTCTTTGCTAGATAGCCTTTGAATAAATAAGTGCTACAAAAGATCCTGCCTTTTCTGTCTCATCCAACAAAAAAATTATAAATAAGCTTGCAAACCTCTCAAAAGTCACCAAACACACAACATTGTAATGCTGCTACTCCTGTGATTTCCATACACTGGAAAAAAAATAATCCCCTGCACAAGTACAGCTTCTCCTCAGCCCTCTTCCAGCACAATACATTCTTCTGTGTCAGAAAATTACAGATTCTGAGAACATAAATTTTCCTGGGGTGCATTACTCAGTCACCTGTGCACCCAAACAAGATGGCAGAGTGGTAGGAGAGTCCAAATTAAATTGCTTTTACTGACAGCATCACTAGAGAATAAAAGATATCTGTCACATTGTTGATATGAATCTCCTCCTTGTTGTGCCTTTTGGCATCTGTGGATTGTTAAGGAAGCCTGAAACTGTCTTTTCTGCAAATTCTTTCAACTCTTTAGTTCTTTTTATTTGTCCAGCAGGCTTTGGTCTTGTTAAGCTTTGCCTGTTGAAGGGAAGGAAAAAATAGGCCCAATATATTTTATAATTCCAGAAGTGTTATCTGGCCAGAGGGAATTGGCCAAACTCTTTGGTGGGAGAGTCAGCAACAGCAGACAGAGCAGCTTCACAGTGCAGCCAGGTTTAATACCTGGAGGAAAAACACCATTTGCATGTTATAAATATCTTTGTTTTAATTGTTTGGTGAACATTAAATTTGTTTCTGCAGCCCTAGCGAAAGACAGGTAAAAAACTGAAGTATTTGTGTGAAAACAGCCCAATAATACCATTTAATAGAGGAAAGAAGCACAGGACATGCACAGAAACCTTGAAGATGATATTCCCTTTATCTGTGTTATAAAGTGTTGTCACAAACAAAAAACACACCACTACAATGTGCAGAGGGGAAAAACTTGCCAAACACAAAAAAATAAAGCAAGAACTACCAGTATCTGTCATGTTGCAATGATTTGTGCTGCTATAAATTAATAATTCTTCTATATTGAAATACACCCTAAAATTAAATTGTGGTTATACCAGAAGTTGGCACCCAGGTCCTGGTTAATGAAATTAACAATACAATTAGCTTGAACCATCTTTACTTTATTTAAACCACCCCTAAAACAGAAAATATATTTGCCAAGCCTCAGCCTGGAGCAAAAACAGACCCCAGAAATAGCACTGATGTGAGAGGAAATAATAAGTGATGGCCAGCAGAGTTTATTCTACCTAAAATCCCCCTTTTAATGAACTTCAGCAGAATTTTAACCAATTCCTTAGTTTTGAGAAGTACACATATGTAGGGTTTGTGATTTTCCTTGTATATTTATTTTTCCATTGATTTGAAATGGGATAAAGTAAAATACCCTGAATTCCTCATAAAAAGCTTAATAATGTTTCAACACATCAATAATCCCAGATCATACAGCAACACTAAATCACTGTAAAAATAAGACACCCTTTATAATGTAATAATTAATTAATTATTCAGACTACAGCTCTCATTTGTTGTATCCACTTCCATTTAATGCAATGCTAAAGGTAAAATAAAATTCAGTATATCTTTATGGGAAAACTTAGATATTTTCATTAACTTATGGATACAGCAGAATGTAGAGTCAAAGGAATAAAATTCTGCAGGAATTCAAAGAAAAAGTTTTGCCTGGTAAAAATCAATACTCAAGCTAGACATAATTTGGGATCTACAATATATTGCAGTGAAGTGCAGCATCATTAGTTCACTTAAACCTCCTTAAAAATAAAATTAAGCTGTGCTTTTATTTTCTAAATATTCTATAGAGAAAAACACAGTTCAGAGAGACATCACTGTTTTATGACAAAAAGATGCATCTTGAGCACAGTTTAATATGCCACAAATTTTACAGATTTCTACTCTAATAAAACCCATTTGTGAATTTCTAATAAAAGCCCCATATGCAAGAAAAAATCAACATATGCAGTCTGTATTTTTAAACTGGTGCACCAATAAAGTGAGAGGCAAGGACCCATAGAAGGGGAGAAGGAACTGAAAAATAGAAGTGTTACGTTAAAAGGGAGTATTATTGTTCATGCAACAATTTAAAATGTTTTAATATAACAATTAACGTGTTGTTTTTCCTGATCAGATCTGTTGAGTAACAAGTGATGTGAAGACCAGATCGTGAAACTTCAGTCTAAACTAATCTTTACCAATAAAACAAATTATAATTAATATGTGCACTTGTCAACTGCATTCTTTGATATTTTAATTGTATCACACTAATGAGATGTGGCTTGGGAAGATCTCTGAGGTTCCTATGTCCCAGGTCAGAGCAGACTGAAAATGTGACACCATTTTTAAGAATTTCATTGGAGTAAAATACAGAGTGAATTTCTCCATAGAAGCACCCATATAATCCTCAGTGACACTAACAGGTTTTACAGCACACAACTGAGGGGATAGAGAAGTGAAAATTCCCATCTATTACAGCAGATGAAAAGCCAGAGAGGTTAAAATGTAGCTTTCCTTAAATGTTACTTTACCCTGTATACTAGTCATATTATTAAATTCAAAGTATAGAAAATTTACTTAATGTACTCAGGAAAGCACATTTTTGTGGGGGTAATTTCAAAAATGATCTGCTCTACTGCTGCAGGGCTTTGTGTGCCTAATGACCAAAAATATCCACCTTGGAAACAAACATTTGTGTCATTAATTTCATTAATCCATCATTTGAACCTTTGTTTCAAAGGTCTCATTGGACCTACAAGGAAATTGCAAACTAAATAAATTCTACAAATGAAACCAAAAGATCACAAGTGAGACAATGTTGTTGATGAATCTGAAGGCTGAGGCTGCTCTTGTTGTGTGAAGTTCTGCTCCTTCACAATATTCAAGATAAGAATGATTTAGAATGATCCATTTCGCCACATATAAGCCATAGTAATCATTCTCTGTTATACATCAAAACAATGAAACAAACAAAAAAAAAGCCAAAAAAATCCATGAAAAGGCAAAAAAAAGCTTCTCCATTTATGTAGGTTACAGCAGTGACCTTTGATTAGAAGGAAAAAACCCAAATTAGAGTTGGAGAATTCCCATACTCAACCTGCTCCAGGCAACTCAATCCCAGTGGACTGGATTTTCCATGGAATCAGATGAAGCAATGAATCCCAAAACCTCTTCCTTAACTGATTTACACTTCTAGACGTGCAAGATTCAACAAATATTAATTGAAATTCAAGCAAAGTTGATCAGAGAAGGAGTTTCTAAAATGCTTTATTCACAGAGCCCGAGAGTCTGAATTTCTTTCTTCAATCAGCATTATTGGAAATATATTTTGTACTGATGGATCAGCAAAGTACTGATAAGAAATAAAAGACCAAATAAGTTATTTTTTGCACTTCAGAGCACTGTGGGAGAACAAAATGACATTCTCCTATGTAGCCCTGCTGTAGCTATTACAAGAGTTACGAGTTCCCAAACTTTTCTACAATTGCTTTTATAATCTCTTTCTTTTAATATTCCCTTTTTAAGCGACAACTTTAAAATTCTCTCTAAACCAATTGAGAAGCAGAAAAATAAAAAAGCAAGAAATCCAGGGATTTTACAGTAAAAGCTATAACTGTGTGAGGTTTTTTTGAGTAGTTCTTCTGCCGAAAAGCAGAAGGGAGAGAAAACCGAAATTTGAAAGTGTTGAAGGGAAATAGGCCCTTTGTTGAATATATTTAAGAAAAAGCATTGATATGAAACTTCTCAGTGTGCTCTCTAAATTCTTTAATACCACATGGCATGATTCAGAGCTTCTGTTTTCTTACCAGAGCTTTTCCAAAACTTTCTTTTCGAGACATTGCCCGAAGTTTTCTCGGGCATGTGAATGGGATTTCTCTTGGCCTGATAGTTCTGCTATACATTTTCCTCTTCCAATAACTATTAAACATTCTCAGGTGCCAAGTAGTTCATGTAGTTTAAAATTTGGGTATTTCATCCTGGGCTTATGCAGGGAAAGAATTAATCCCTTCGTTATTCACATTTCACATGCATTTGTTCAGAAATCGGGGGTGTTTAGGTTTCCTTTCCAATTAAAAAGTGTTTCTTGGAAATCTGAGAAGTTTATTTCCTGAGTGTTTGATTCAAAGTCTTTGCCATATTCTTCCTCACTTCCTGCAAGTTCACGTAACAGATTTTTGGCTCTTTTGCAAATATTTTTTATATAATGTGATGCACACAATCATCTGCTGGCCAGTAGCTGAAAGAATTTGATGGTATCTGTGCAAGAAAAGTTTTTTTAGTCCCCTCATCAAATTTTTTGCTCTTTGTGCCATCTCTACAGCACTGCCTCTCATTTTTCAGGTCATCCACCTGGCTTCTGGTCTCCATATCATCATGAGGCTGGATTTCACTGCTGTGCAGACTCATTGACATATAAAATTCTACACCCAGAGAGGTTTCACTGGCACAGGTTGCCCAGAGAAGCTGGGGGTGCCCCTGGATCCCTGGAAGTGTCCAAGGCCACCTTGGATGGGGCTTGGAGCACCCTGGGATACTGGGAGGTGTCCCTGCCCATGGCAGGGGAGGGAATGAGCTGAGCTTTAAGGTCCCTCCCTACCCAACCCAAATTATTTTATGATTCTATAAAGTGATGAAAGCTCTTAAGGACCCACCTCCATTTCAGAGCTTGATTATATCCATGGCCACACACTCCGGGCTATAAGAACAATTTTGAAGCTGCATGCTGGGTTGGGTAATACTCAAATAAAGCCTCTATGGAGAACTGGCAAAAATTTCATAGAAGAAGAAAATCAGGCAAATTTTTTATTTTACTGATCAGGGTAACTGAGCTAACTGAGTTTTAACCCCTCTCCCTATCTGGGGATACTCATTCCCTCCCATCCATACCTCCAACCCACAGTGGGAATACAAAGCAAAAACTGAAAGAGTTGTTCTTCCTTTTTCCAGAACATGCAGAGTGGAGTAAGCAACAATTTTCACCCAATTAATCCTTGTTTTTCTGAAAGGAGTCTGTGTGCACACACTGCTCTGGATATGGTCTATAAAACTCACGGTTTCTGAGTCTGTGTGCACACACTATGTTGGATATGATCTACAAAACTCATGATTCCTGACCATGCAGGTGCTGTTTGGTTGGACACTTCCTGGGAACACAAGCCCCACTTGCTCTCTGCAGATGACATTTCCAGAATTTGCACAACTCCAGGGGAGCATTTGGATCTACTGTTTTTCCCAGGTGGTCAAATATCCAGAAATCCTGAAATTTAAGTCACTGAATTCCATGCAGGAAAAAAAATTCTAAGTGAGTAAAGAAAAAAAAAGAAAAAAGTAGATTTATCGGGGGAATCTGAAGTATATGCTCACCTTATACTCTTTTATTTTTGGAAAAGAAGAGAGGTATAGATAGTTAATGTTTTTGCAAGACAGTGATAGTCAACCCTGTTAGAACCATGAGAATCTATTGTAAACACAGCACTCATGAAGGAGAAACTGAGATTAAAGGAAGAAAAATGAGGCAGAAAGCAGCAAAATGAGAATGAAAAGTAAACAATATTAAGTACCAACTTAAATATGTTATGCTCTTGAGTTGGAGGGCAGATACTGGGGAAGTTCCTTGAATAAGATTTTTTAAATAAACTTTTATGTCTGATTTATGGTTTGCCATAAGGAGTGTGGTCAAGTCTGCTGGTGATAAAAATATTAGTGGCTGTCATCCATACCCAAAAGGTGGTAATATTTCCTATCAATGTATCATTGTCCTTGATCAGATTAATATCAATGGAATTAAATATAATTTTACAAAGTAAAAGTTCAAGGTGGTATATTAATCCTAGGAAAACAGTAGTGGATGAGGAGCAAGACTGCTCAGGATAGCAGGAAGGTAAATGAAGAAAAAGTTTTAGTTTTGGCATGGTTATAAATGGGTTAAATTGAGTTTAGGATGGACAGTAGAGAAAAGCACAAGAGGAACATCATTCCTGCACAGCTGCTCAGGGCTCCACACCACAGGCAAAGCAGTGGAAGGAAAACACTCAACCAGTTTTGAGACAGAGGCTGATGAATTTCTGAACAGAATTTTAGGAGCTGCTTTTTTGCGGTAGGCAAAAATAGAGCCTAAGCTCAGAGTGCGTCATTAGGCTACCTCAAAAATCTGTTAAAATACTGGGGAAACACTAACATTAATTACACTGCAGCAACTGGAAGTTGTTATACTTTCCTTAAGAGCAAAAAGAAGTTGGGAGGGTTAGGAAAACCTTATGGAGGGTACAGAACAAGAGTTTGCTGTGCCTGGAGATGTCGGGAAAGAATTTTGAGAACAACTTGAACACTGCTGACTGGACATCTTTGCTTGATAAGGACCAGATGGAAAACCCAGAAGAGACTCCACGAATTCACTTGCAAATTATCACTTATCATTAATTATGCCCAGAAAGCTGCCTCGCATTGACGTTTGCATTACCAAACACTCCGGCACGAATATATCTACGTAAAAGTTTATAATCAAAGCCATGCAAGCAATTTAAATATTGCAAGGCTATAAACAGATTAAAGATATGATTTTATTGAAGTATTTGGGTTTTGCAGTAAAACATCTAGCCATTATGCCATGTGTGGTTTTTCTGCTTAGCTGCAAACTACAAATAGGCTGTAATAACACAGCTTTGTGATTAGCCAAACAACTAATGACCAAGACGACATAACGACTGGCCATCATCCTTATGTAAATAAGGAAAGCTTGTTTTTGCTCACTAATAGCCGGCACACAACAATGAAAATGCTTTTAAATAAGTTTTTAAGAGGATAAGATCAAGGAATCAATTTGGTGAGCGCCCTTTCCGACGGCCGCACACCACGTCCACGGCCGTGGCACGACACGTTTGCATTGTTATTTGGCCGTAAACAAAATGAAAAGATCTGTCACTGAAATTTAAACAGAGGGGCTGGTTACATAAACTGAAACATTCCCAGCCCCAGCACAGCACAATCAACAGTCTGAAGAGACTGCACGGCTAAACAAAGTTTGGGGATGTTTTTGGATAGGGGAGAAAGATTAATAACCAGAAAATAACTCTTGGCTCCCGCTGCAAACTCTTAGGAATATAATTTTAAATTTGTGTAAATCCAAAGATTGATGCTCAAGCTTATGAAATAACCATTTTTCCGCAGTGTTGAAATACACACCCACATGGAAACAAATCTTTTCACTGGCCAATTTTAACAGAATATACTGCTTTTAGCAAAAAAAGCGACTTAAATAAATCTGACCTATCTGTTCTCCTAGATAATTGTAACTGCGGTCAGCAAACAACAAATCTTCTATAAATGGTCATCTTTCCAAATTATCCTGGCTTCAGAACGGGCTTGATTAATTGCACAAACACTGCGTGCCTCTGAATGCATAGCGTCTGTGTGGACCAGCAGAGGATGCCTGACACCTTCCCAGAAGTCACGTGGGAGAGGATTGCTCTGTTTGCTGCAGGTAAACAACATTGTGCTCCATCACAAGACCTTGCAAATCACTCTAGTCCTAAACAGAGTTGTTGCCTTGCCCTAAATGGAAATATGAGGACAACAGGGATGAGAAGGAAGCTTGGAGAGGGCTCCTTCTCAGAGAAGCTTCCCCTCTCTAAGAGCATCTCCTGCTGTGGTGGGAGGTGAGGGCTCCCTGGGCTCCAGATGGATTTTGGCAGCTGATTTAAATCCTGTGCCTGGCATTGAGGGAGGGCTGGCCCTGGGTTGTCAGGAATTTTTCAGCAGGAGCAGACACAAGGTTTGCTCAGATCTGAGGCTGGTTTCTGAATCATCTGGATGCTCACACAGACTCCTCCACGCACTGAAATCCATGGTGCCATCACCAAATAAAACAAACACCTGATAGTTCCTGAGCAAAAAGTATCTTTTTGTCAACTTAGCTCTAGAAAGATGAGGAGTCACAGCCTAATCAACTCCTCCTTCACTGAAATGTAGTAGGACATCACAACTCCAGGTTCAATTTTACAAGTGGCGCATTGTTTATAAATGGTGTTTGTTATGTGTGATTAAAACATAATGTCCTTAACTCCATCCGAACTCTCAGACACCACTGACAACTGCAACTCAGAAATCAGGATTTCTGGCTCTGAAAATCTATAGGGTTAGTTAGATCTTCCCACTAAGGAGTGGGAAGCAGGAAGAGTAAGCAGAGAGGCTGGAGAGGCCCACCTAACTGCACTTCTCTCTCACCTCCAGGAGGAGCAGCCATCCTAATAGAAACACCAGGAGAAAAAGGCCTGGGAGACAGAGCTGATAAGTCAGGAGCTGTGCACAGATAAGTTGGCTACACAGCTTCCTGCAAAGCACCCAACACCTCCTCTCCATAAATCCCATCATCTGGAACAGGGATATGATGTACAACACAGAGCATGGGCTTAAGTCTGGAAAAAATCAAAATGCTTGCGCTTAGGGATGTAAGAGATATTTGAATTGCACACATGAGAAGGGATTGCTGCTGCCCCATGTGCTCCCAAGCTCCCAAAGGGACATATCCAGGGCTCCCATCCTCCCAGATCCCACCTGGTTTCTCATGCAAAAGCAGGATTCACATTCCCTTCTGTTTTGGCAAAGTGTTTAGCAGTGCCTGTTCTGTTTTTTAAAAAAGCCATTGGAAATTCAGAACCAGGTTCTGTTTCATTCCAGTTGTAAACGCCCAAACCCAAGGTTTTTTTGATAAATTGTCCAGCTCATGACACAGGTCTCATTTCTCCTCTTGTCTCTGTAATGCACAGAGTTAAAGTTAACAAAAACTTGCTGTTGTGCAGAATTTAAAACATTACACACACACATGGCCCAGATTGACAACATGAACTGGGACAGTGCCAGAAGAGCAGCGATGATTTATTAGGTCTGTAGCACTTAATCCAAGAAATAAAAAGGACTTATGTGACGGATGAGCATAAATGAACTATTGGGTCAGACATCCATTTCTTAAAAAGCAAAATTAAAAAGGTCTGAAGCCAGATACTGTGTAGGGTTTAGTATACATTAAAGTATTATAGCTTTGCTGGTATACTTTGAAATTTCTGAGTTTTAACCAGCTCCAAAATGATTATTTTTTTAAAACCAGACTGGCTTAAATAAATATTTACCAAATCCCATCACGTCATACTGCCCTTCTCTGGTAATATCAGCATGGCTCAGAAAAATTTACAAAGAATTAGAAGAGAGGCTGAAACCCTGACCCAAAGTCAATGACCAAATTCACATTGTCAGCAGAGATGTGGAGTTTCATGCCAAACCCTCTCCTCTTCTGCAATATAAGCAGGGAAGGAAGAGGGACCCTTTACATCATCCCAGGCAGGATCAGAGCCTACACAAGGGCCAAAGAGCCTTTATGGCTGAGTGTGGTCTGACAACACCAGTAATAAACCATTGCTTGAGTGCCAAAATCATGCTCTACCAGAGTTTTCTTCTCAAAAGGATGCTAGCAGACCCATCATGTAATTACTTCTGTCATTCTAGGGAGATTTTAAGAGAAAAGTGATTTTATTCTTTTTGTGAGTCTCTCTGGAAAAGCCTTAAACTGCTGTGCTTTGAGCTTTACTCACCTGAAAAATAATAACTTTCTTTTACCTATCTGTAGTATTGATAAATCATTTTCAGCACATAAATTTCCCTCCTAGCGTAAAAAGTTGGTCAGAAAGCAACAAAAAGTACAATAAATAGGCAACTCCAGGCTAACCTGTGTGGTTTGACACAGCTGAACAAGCTGTGAAAAGGAATATTGTTCCTTTAATAGAACGTCTGAAATGGTGCTCAAAACAGATTGGGCTGACAATTTTTGCAACCTTGGTGTCTCCTCCAAGATTTACAATGGCACAGCTCCCCTTTTTAGCAAATTAAACCTCGTGTCAAGGCTTAAAATTAAATCCAAACTTCTTTTCTTCTCTGTACAGAAGGAACAAATTGGCACCACATGCCAGTAGTCAAGGAGTGCTGATGGGAAACAGAGTGAAGGGAGCGCCCTCCAACCTGGAAGGCGTCACTACTCAAAATCGACTGGGATAAACAGTCAATTCCACTTAAAGTTTGACATCTAAAGGCTTGTAAGATAGAAACATCCAAATATAAGAATTCCTCTGTACCGCACAAACCTGTCCCAGTGCCAACACTTAAACTTTCTGTGCTGTGCAAGCACTTTGTGGAAATCTGCCTTTGGTGGAGTTTGATGTTGTAAGACCCTGCGTTGCCAAAGCCCTTTTAGTTTGTTCCAGAGGAAAAAAAAGGAAATACAACAGAGGCTCAGAACGTATGAACATCAATGACTTAATATCACGCTGCCTACTGCTACCAATGCAATTTTTTTTCATTATGCAGGATTCTGTTTTATAACATTTAAAAGCTTACTCGAGCACAGATAAAACAAAAGGGTATTTCTAAGGACAGACATATGAACTGTTTTTCATGGACAGAAAGGTAAGTATAGCTTTTACAAAATTACCCAAAGATCAGATTTCTGTCCAGTTAAGGAAGGTATCTCATGTCATTATTTGATGATTCCTGAAGCAGGTCCTACATCTAATCCATCCCAAACCCCATTTTTCCCACTGTTTGCACGTAAACAGTAACCCTGCATCTCCCAGGTCTAGAACCAAACCCACAGCAGGACTCTCAAATCTTTAGTTCTGGTCTGCTTAAGCAACCAGCACAGAAATTGCTGCAGAAAAGGGATCCTTTTACAATGTAACAAAATGTTGAATATACCTAGTTTTAAAAGTCCCTTTATCTGTTTATAAAAACTGTGTAGATATGAATGTTTGAGAGGTGACAAGTTTTCCATTGGTCTTGGCTTACTGTTTCTAATAAAAGTCTTTATATAAAAAATCTCAGCAGCAAAACATCACACCTGGTTGTGGGGCAAAAGGGAAAAATGAGTTATTTTGTCCTAGTGTGGCACATCAAGGAAAGCATTCATTCCCGTTTAACGTGGGTTTTAAGCATATGCACAAGATTTTACAGGATGAGGAACTAATTTCATCACTAAAACAAGCTACAGGGGTGTTTGCAGAGCAGAAAGCGAAGCGATCAGCTCAGAACCAGCACAAGCAAGGCAGAGGTATTTAACAGCAGCAAGATATTGCAGTAAATCATGGAATCACAGGATGCTTTGGGATGGAAGGCACCTTAAATATAATCCAGTTCCACCCCCTGCCACGGGCAGGGACACCTCCCACTATCCCAGGCTGCTCCAAGCCCCGTCCAGCCTGGCCTGGACACTTCCAGGGATCCAGGGGCAGCCACAGCTTCTCAGGGCACCCTGGGCCAGGGCCTCCCCACCCTCCCAGGGAATAATTCCTTCCCAATATCCCATCTATCCCTGCCCTCTGGCAGTGTGAGCCCAGATTAGAGTTTCAATTGAATACCAGGACAGAATTCTTCCTTCCTGCAGCCCCACAAGTCCATCAGGGATGGAACCAGCCCCATGCACATCTGGAATATCATCTCAGTTACGCAAATAGGGGCTACTGGAAACAGCCCTGGACTTGCAGCGTGGGAAGGATGAACCTGGACTGTAACCTGTAACAGTTTAAACTATTCTCACCAACGTTCCCACAGTCTGAGAGGAGCAAGCAATGCAGACCATCAGCAACCCTAACACCAAAGCCAATGTGGAGATGGCTGCAAAGTTTTATTATCCAAAATCACCAATTTTAGAGAGAAGGTTTTACTTACATAGGTTATTTTTTTTAATTTGCTGCTATAGGTGGGTTATTCCGTAGCTTTTTAAAAAATCCACTCTACTGCAATTTTGTTAAAATGTGAAGTTTTCCAGGCTAGAGAAACACAAAACCCTGCTCCACACTGACTGGAAGAGGTGATCTGCCAACTGGAAGATGGAAGGAAAGCCTGACACCTCTGGCACTGGACCACGCTCTCAGGTGAGGAGCAGTGTCTCTACCCGCACAGGAATTCTCTGCTCATCAATCAACCTCAGGAAGTGCCCAAATTCCCCAGTAACCACCTTATAAACATATTTTTTGCTTGTAAATAAACATTTCATTGGGGTATTCTCATTGCACTGGGGTAATTGCAGATGGCAGATGCAGAATTTTAAAAAAGGATAAGTTAAAACACGGAGTTTGCACAACTTAGCAGGAACTTTTCTTTCATATGGCATTTCTCAGCTAAAGTTTCATTTCTGTTTTGCAGTTCACCTCTATGTTTAAATAATAATTATGGTTGTGACATACAGTGACAAAAGCCAGAAAATTCAAAATTAGCAGAGACAGACTCTGTCCATTGTTTGAAAGTGCTCAGCTGGTTTTGCTTTACTAATACCACCAAGACAGAAATTTTCATTTCCCAAAAACACAAACTTCTGGCAAGGGGTTACAGAGTGAAATAAATCTTATTCTTGGAAGAGACTTTTGTTTGACACCTGAATCATTTCTGCTGGTTTCTCCCCTTTTTCCCTGCTTCAAATGGAGTCTTAGAACTCAGAGCCAAAATACAGAGTCTTAGAGCTATCACAACACCAAGCTCAACATCCAACTCCTCCTTCCAAACACACTCTCCTCCTAAAATGTATCAACAGAGCCATCTCCTTACTGGCCTGCCCAGAGCTGGGACATCTCAAACATTCCAGTGTGCGATTGCTTGCTGAGTGGTGTGGAAGCAAAGGTATCAGAGCACGTACTTTTAGAGCTTCCTATTTGGGTTTGGAAGTTTTAAGACACATACACTTCATTTTCCCTTACAATAGACTGGCAAATGCTAAGTGCATCTGACACCAGCAATAATGCCACACATCCAAATGGCAAATAATGAGTTTATTCTACTGTGTATCGGTTTTTTCCACCTGTTTTCTTTCACATATTACTCCTTTTTTTTTTCTCCTCTTCTGTATGCAAGTGAGAAATCCCCTTTTTATATGTTTATATACACACATTATACATCTCCTGCTTTCTTTTACCTTGAGCAAATACAAGAATGCCTGGTTTCATGTTGTTATTCTCATACACTGGGAGTTGTTAAGCAAACATTTTTTTCTCCTTCTAATATAATAAAAGAGCTCCAGATCTTTTTCTTTGCAATCCTAGAACAACCACACAATTTTCCCAATCTCTTCATTGAGTCCCAATTCTATATTTACTGGAATTGACTAAAAATTTGCCATGGAGTTGTGTCCATGCAGGTTTACTCTTTTGGTTTAGTGGACTAATTCCAGTATAAAGCTCTTGTATCTGTTGGGGTCTATCCCACAGGAATTGGGCCCACAGCTCCACTAATTAGGATCTGCTCTGATAGGACACTGAAGCCACAAAAGCTTTGAAGTGGATCTGCTGAAGCCATCACCTACAGCGAGATCCCTAAAGACCAAAAGTCTTTTAAACACAAGAAAGCCAGGCTTTATTTGAATAAAATTAGAAATTTCGCTTTCAAATGGAGAAAGCTCAGTGACTGGGGCAGGCAGAGCTGAAGTAGAAAGGTTTCTGCTCCACTGTCTCTGTCTCTCCATCCTTTCTTGTGGGCTTTATTTTATCTGATTCAAGTCATTTGCAGAAAATGTTGCCCAATTTTCTCTCATCCCTGCAATGATCCTGGCAGCCCGTTTTGGGACTACTCCTGCTGCTGTCAGGAGCCCCCTGGCAAGAGTGGAGACATTTGTGCCCATGTCCCACCCCCTGCCAGTCCTGCTCAGCTCCCTCTGCAGCCAGGCAGCCCTCACGGAACGGATTTGTCCCTCTGGCACCCAGGGACAAGGACACTGTCTCTCCACACTGCCTCAGCCACAACCCCAGGGTGTCCTCAGGCCACCTCACTCACCCTCCTCTTCAAAAACACATCTCCACTCTCTCAGCTTTTCCTGCCTCCATGGCTCTTAGGGCACAGGTTTTCATTTGGAAAATAAGATTTTCTGTTTTCTTTCTCATTTCTTTTCCTCCCAAATTGTCCTTCTCATCCCAGTGAGAGTTCAGAGGGAGATCTGCAGTTCTTCAGCACTTTGTGCTGGTGCAGATCCATATTTGTCTCTCTTATCCATGGAAATCACTTCATCTCTGCAGTCTGCTGAAACCATTCCTCCCCAAAATCCCAAATTATTTCTTCCTGCCCCTTTTCCCTTCCTCACTTCTCCTCCTCCTGTCACCAGGGCCATTTGCAAGAACTATAACGAACCATCATTCATAATTTAGAATCAAACCCCCAAATTTCACATCTAGTCCACAACTAAATCCAACTTCCGCCACCTATTTGCTACAATTTCAAATTGTTGGGGATTTTTCTCCTTCATTACTGCCCCAAACTCCTCAGATGTTCTTGCAAATGGGCTATTAATTGTCAGACCATCTAGAGGGAAAACAAGAGAGCTGGCTACTCTTTGATTGTAGGGTTGTTGGGATTTGTTTGTTTGTGTTAATCCTTCTCCTGGCCTACAGGGATGTCTTTTCACCTTTGTTACATTATTAGTTTTAACAACTGTATTATTTATTTTTGTTGCTTTTCAATCTGTAATTGTTAAAAATCCATTAAACTACAGGAGCTGAATAATTTTTCCTTTCCCCTTCTTTATACCCAAGAATCAAGTATTAACTAACAGTTTAATTAAAACAGATAAACAGAGAGATGTTAGTTCCCCTGAGAGGATTACATACACATCTGATATTTTCAGAAGAATAAGGGCGGGGGGGAAAGAAAATATTTATGAGATTTTAATTATATGCAAAGTCATAGTTGTAATTTTTTCTCTTCAATAGAATGGATCTGTCTTTCCACCTGGAGCACAGGCCCAGCCTCCAACCAGGGAGGGCAGTGAGGTTCTACAGTGGAACCAGGATTGAGTTTTTCCAGAAACAGCTTTAGGTGTGTGGATTGGCTTTAGGGAGAGGGAATGTAGGGATGGGACAAGTGGGAATGGTTTTAAGCTGAAAAATATTAGGTTTAGATGGGATATTGGAAGGAAATTCTCCCCTGTGAGGGTGGTGAGGCCCTGGCACAGGTTGCCCAGAAAAGCTGTGGCTTAAATTTAGTCTCTACTAGTGCTAAAATTTGAGGAAAATAGAAAACATTCAATTTTTTTTGGAGCTGACTTAACTGTGAAAACCTGTGCGGCCAAAGGTGTAAAACTATGTGCTAAATAACATTTAGTGTATTTTAATTTCCTTTTCTCTAATAAAAAAAAATAAACCTGAACATAATCAAATGCACGTTTGAAAATAAGAACAAAATTTCCTTTAGTCCATTTTTAAGGCCTTGTATAATGATTTTGGTCATCCTCCAATATTAATACTACATTGAGGTAAGGCAAAAAAAGCTGAAATCAATGCTGAAAGCAACTCCGTAGTTAAAATCCCTCAAAATTTTCAACTGCAGAGGAAACAACTGTTAAAAATTATTTCAGAAATCTTCATCCATTCTCAGAAATTTGCTAAATTAAACTGAATTAGAGGAAATATATATTTTTCTATGTTATAAAGCTGAGAAATTAAGGGATTAAGATGTTCAAAACAGAAATGCAAGTGTTACATATGACAGGTTGAACTTTCCCATAAAAATTTAAAGCAGTGAAAACCACATTTTTTGTGGGGATTTTTGATATAATTATTACATTAAAAGCTACAGAGTCATAATTATAGCCCTTGATCTTAAAAAGTTATCTTTCATTTTCCACTCTGATGGAAAATATTCCATTATTTTAATAAGAACATGACATACTTTCCATGTGAATTTTCTGATTGGTTCAGGATATATTTGAAGCAAAGCCTGTGCACTCAGCTACAAAAAAAAAAAAAAAAAAAAAGAAAACCAAAAAAACAAAAAAAAAAAAAAAAAAAACAAAGCAAGCCCAGAATCCCCAAACAAATTTTAAAAATGCAAATAAAAAAACCCCAAACCTAAAGAATAATGATAAAAATAAATAAAATTTAAAAACCAATGCAACCAAAAACCCCACAAAATAAATAACTTTTAAAACACCATCAGAAAACATTATGGCTTTAAAATTTTCAGACTAGCTCCCATTTCTGCACCAAAAATAATTACCATCTCTACCAGTCAATAATTTGGTCATGTTTGGGGGTTTTTTTATAATTTAAAAAAAATCAACAATTATTTTACAGAGTGCTGCTACAGAGATCCAAAAATAAAGATGCAAAAACTGAAGCCCAGTTAAGAAATCTTGTTCTTTAAAGTCTCAGTAGAAGCACAGTAACAGGGATGTTTTTTTCTTATTCATCAATTCAGTAACCAGGCAAGAGGAAGTGGCAACTTGAACTTGAGTTCTAAAATCCCAAACCCAAATACCCAACGCAAATATTGTCAGGCTGCTTGTCCATTAAAAAAAAAATTAATTGGAATCAAATTTTGATACAATTATGTGCACAATAAGAACTTGTGCATATTTGGCAGGCAGCCCACTTGTGTATGCAATGCATAAAAACTGCAAGAATGGATTCTATACTGACTACGGGGTGCTTACTTTCCTTCAACGATAATTGTCTTAATGCCTGTTTTAATCAGTATTAACTACTAGCAATAACATGCTTTTAATTATGTTTTAAACGAGTCCTTTATTGGGCTGTTTTGGGAAGCAAATTAGTCAAAAGGAGCTGTTAATCAAAAACGTGTTACTGGCACAAAATAAATGTTCATTTAAGGAGCCATTTGAAATAAACCTGGCTCATTGACTCTGACAACCTACAAGGACACTGGGGCCTCCCGAGGATAACTCCTTCAGCTCTCTCCCAGATACGCCTTGCTGCTCAGAAGTTATAAGTAGGAACATTAAGCAGTTTAGGTCATTCATCAGCTAACTTTTACTACTGTACTCAAGAAAATGAGCCTCCTAGGAACTTCACAGCAGATCTATTCCTTCATTAGCTAAGTAATATTGAGAGAGATGTTGCTGTCATTATGAAGGGAGAAATCAATTGCGGGGAGTTTTGCCAGTGTCCCCTTTGTCTGTGAACTGTCTTTGCAGATTCCAAGGTATTTAGGCTGAAAAACTGGCATAATTATCTGGGAACATGATTCGTATGCGTTCATTCCCTCCTGCTGAGTGATATCCGTGCCCGAAAATTCAGCCACACAGGATTATATGTTCCACCTAACACAGAGGTGTCACTCGATGCTGGTTCAGATCAGCCTCACAGCACAGCTCTAAACAGAAATTTCATTAAATCTGTTCCGTTGCCAGGTCTGAAAACTTAATTTTGCTGTGGCCATTTCATTTGAAGCACTTCAGATTTAAACCCAGACTCTTGGTTATTGCTCTAACACAAGCACTCCCCAGTTTGTTTAAGGTTCACATGCCATGGCTTATCTGTTGAAGCTTTGACTTTCAAATTTTAAGCCAATCCTGCTTTATGACAAAGAAAAGATATGTATTAATTTAAAAATAGGGGGATCTGATTTTAGTCACTTTGGTTGTCTTAGTTAATTACTCTACCTTCACCTCTAACACAGGTACCTTGACAAACTAAAAAGTCACTGAGATATCATTCCCCCACCTTGCCTGCTATGACACAGAGGGCTGAAGAGAGATAAAATGGGTTATTATCATTTTTAAAATGGGTTATTATAATTTTAAAAATGGATTTGCCTTGAACAGGAGCCCCGTCAGGATTGTGTTGGAGTGAGCCCTTACTGGGGAGGCAGGTGGTTAATTAAGCATCAGTTCACAGTGTGTCCTTAAGAGACTGAGCCTGGGGGTAGGAATGAACTTGCAAGAGAAGCAATTGCTGGATTAACACCATCACCAAACAACACCCCGAAACCTGGGGAAAGGTGTCAAAAATCATACACACTGAAACCACAGGGAAGGCTGTATGCCCATGTTTGGCTTTCCAAAGATTTCTGTCACTCACAAAATCCAGTGGCAATGGTCATGTCCAAGGTTATCACAGGAATAATGACAATATCAGCTTCCAGAATCCCACCCTCAAAGGCAGCTGGGGACAGCAGCAAGGCAGGTCCCGGGGGTACGGTGACACACATTTTAAATGGCCTTCTAATAAGGGTTTGCAAGCATAAAACCCCACCCTTCCTGCCAGCCCAGCCATTCCTACATCTTCAACTGCACGAATTCCCGGCTTACCCAAACCAGAAACTCCAGTGATGGCTACACCAGCGCCTCATCAGCACCTCAGCTGGGGAAGCAGCAGGAGGGAGCAGGGAGAGGAAGAGGTGCAATAACCTGGTGGGCAGCAAATTCCTGGGATGGAGCTTCCCTCTCCTCCCGTTTATTTTCTCCTTTTGCCAGAGAAAACCCCACCTGGCAAGTGCCTGTGTGCCAGAATCCATGGGCAGCACGACAAACCCAACCTGCAGACAGAGCTGGGGGTCCTTCCAGAGAAATAGGAAAAAGAAAAAATTGGCAAATCCTACCCCAAAATTGCAATTTGTGACTCAGTGTCCTGGGATGGGGCGATTACGAAAGGTGAGTTTTTATATCTGACTGATTGAGAGTCCTTCTTCATCAGCAGCATTCCTTGACATGTTTAAGATAGTTTTATGGTCTGATAAACACATCTTGATTTTATTGACTTATCCTTAATTCTTTCAGTATGTATCTAAGGGAACAAAATGTCCTTTAAACACTTAAATTAAGGGCTTTAATGCACTTGAAAAAATGAAATAAAAATTTTACTAAGGACAGCGCAGTAAAACACCTTGAGACAATTACTCTTAATGAAATACAAAGATTACCAATAGCTACTGACATCTTCCATTACAAAAGCCATTATAAATTCTCTGTCTCATGCAGAAACTTTCCCCACTTTTTGAAGATTTTAACCAGACCATAATTGCAAACCTGATTTTTATTTTATTGCGTTCAAAGCTGATTGCACTTTTTGATGGACTTCATAATGCTCCAAAAATAGCATAAATGCTTTCCAAGATGTGGGTTTAAGAAAGTTATTGGGACTGGCAACTTCTTTTTCAAATTATCATTCATGGATCTATTTTCAACACCCTCTTTCTCAGCCCATTAAGTGTATTTCTGCAGCCTTCATCCACAAACCACACTAAAAGGTTCTGTCTGACCCTGCTCCAGAGAAGTGATACTCTCCTGTTTCCAGTCAGCAGTAAAACCACAAACGTGGTTTTTATTTCTTCTTTAAGTTTCTGGAAATGCAGAAATGTGGTATTTTCAACATACTGTAATTGCTACTCTTTTTTTTTTAATTTATTTTATTTTTTCCATCTTCTTCCTCACATGCAATTATTCCAGTCAATACTATATGTATTTTGGTGCGTTTGAGCTTTTGTGTTTTTCGATGCAAAATGTTATTTGGGGATCCAGTTCCTGCATTTTTATTTTTTTATATTAAAAATGAACAGGGAGTAAGAAGATAACTCTTTGGCCTAGTGAGAACCTGCAGAGATTTATCCTCTAAGCAATCAGTTCATCTGTCTGTAACAAGGAAGATGATACCTTAAAGTTATAAAATCTACAGCAAGTTATTAATTCATTTTCTTGGCCCCCATGACAAAAAACAAAAGATTTTAACTGGGCTTTGCTAGAAACCTGACAGAAGCTGAGATCCAGAGACAGAGGCTGATGAACTTAACAATAAAAAATGATAACCTGAAAGTCAAAGGAAGATTTGAGTGTTTTACTGGCCAGCACAACACTTGGAAACCCCAGAATGAACACAGAAAACAAAGACAAAAGCCAGCCCTGTTCTTCCATCACCTTCTTCCAGCACTAAGTTCACTCAGTAAACTCTGAATTGCAAAAGATAATGCTCAGATCCAAGCAACGAGGACAGGTGGTACAGAAAAAGGATGCAAAAAAAACCATTACAATATATAAGATTTTAATCTCTTATTTATGATTCTTCCATAAAGTTTATTATAAGTCATTATATACATCTCAGAGTATCTCATCGCAAAATGACATTTACAATGTAACCATAGCAAAATAATTCTGCACAGAACAATTTGCAAAATATCACATCAAAGGTAATGTGGGAGTACAACATAATTGTAGCAATTTCACCATATTAATACTATACTGCTCATACTTTGGGCCCCCAAGCGAAATAACTTTACAGACAGAATAGGTAGACAAAAATACTTATCTCTGTTTATATCCTTTTATCTCAGATCTGCACGGAGCAGAGTGTGAAATATATAAAGTACATTCAACGTGACTAATAGGTCACACTATTTCTTCCAGAGAAATCCAGGGATTTTTGTCACAGAATTACGTAAGTGGTCCAAATCCTGCTTTAAATCTAAAAATCAACTCATCTGTAAAAAAAAAAAAAAAAATAAGTCTAAATACAAATACTTCTAAAAGCACCATTGGGAAAAAAATTTTTACTGAAATGTCTTGTATTCCTATTCCAACTTACCAAATCCTTCAGCTCCATAAGAGAGACTGAAGGGAGCCCTGAAAATAATTTATTTAATGACAGAATGAAGAAAGAGAAGAAGGGGAGGGGATAAAAATAGCTCTGGACCAAATTTGCACTAAGCATAACTTGAAAGTTTTCTTGGAGACTTGCAGAGCTTTCGGAGTTGGGCTGTTGCAGGGACATTCATCTAACCAAATATGAGGCCCTATGGGAACTCTGAGGAGATTAAAAAGAAATAATGAAGGCATAATTGTGGGTTAGCTGGGAATAGTTCTTTCTCCTCCTCAGCATATGGAGAAGTGTGTCAGTCAGATGGTGCACACTGGAAGGTATAATACCTGAGGGGTTTCAGCTGCTGATGCTTCTTTATCTCTTTGTTTTGCTTTCAAATTTCCTTTTTCATCTGTTATTTTAAAAGATACCAGGGCTCGAGGTATTCTCTGTGGGTTTGTCTCGCTTCCTTTTTTTTTTTTTTTTTCTCTCCTCAGGGTGGGAAATTGGAGAGTCACATTCATTTATGCATTGAAAATTATTTCATATCCTTGCAGGTGAAGCAACCTGCTCAAACAGGTTATAATCAGAATTATAAAGCCGAGTCTCTACTACGATTTTTTAAAGGAATTTTTAAGAAAGCAAAACCAACACAGTAAACAGGGACTTTTGATGGTATTCTTTCATTCTTTTAAGACCTATTAATCGTATGGGCTTTGCTGGACATACATTGCTTCTACTTTATTTAACCTCTTTCAAACCTATTCTTTTCCAGCTGACAAAACAGCTACATTAGAGAATAGAGGATGGAGATGTGGATGGGGAGACTGAACTGATTTTAATGCCATCAAAACTGAAGCTCAATATTCACACAAGCAGCACTGGCAGCAGTTTGTCTTCAAACAAGCTCAGGTTACAAAATTGAATGTATGCACCTGGTTATAAGTGTGTACCAGCTGAAAATTATAAGAACCAGACTGCTAATACTAAAGTGCAGATTAAATTTCTGCCTGCACTTGATAATTTTACGATCAGCCCAGATAAAACAATATCCAGAACATTAAAACATCAGGGCCTACATATCACCTTTTCTCAGCACAGTGAAGCACCCCTGTCTGTGAAACCCTCAGCTAATGTAAAGGACAGGCTGAAGTCCCAATGCAAATGCAGAAACATAAAACAGAGTGACACATCTTAAGGAAAATTGGTTTGGAGCTACTTTGTGTCCCCTTCCGTTCTTCTCCTTTTTCCACAGGGATCCAAGCCGGCTGCTCCTGCTCACAGGAGACAGAACTACCACACCTCCTCACGTCAGCCAGCATCTCATCCTGCCTGTGCTGCTCTAATCCAGCAGCTCCTCAGCCCCAGGGGCAATAATCTGCATTTTGGAACCAGTTTTTAGCCCTCTCACTGTACAAATTATCAAAAATTACCTTCTCAGTTTACATATGTACACCTGAGGATGTGAATTATTAAGAAATACAAAGGGTAATAGTGGAGCCAGCTGACCAAATTTTCTAGAATTAAAAAGGCCAAACAAATAGCCCACCCTTCAACCCTGGATATGCAATAGATAAGTGATCTCTTGAGATTTGAGAGAGAGATAGTGGGATCTACCTCAAAAAACAGGTCACTCTCTCCAGGTTGAATTCTGCAAAACCCAGGCATGGAAAGAACATTATTACCTTGTTGCCACTTATATAAGAGTTGAGAAAGGAAGATCACTGCGAAAAATCAAACAATGTAAAGTAAAACTTATAGGTTGAAAATATTTATGTGGATTTTGAATTCTCTAGTATGAGTATGCAAGGAATTTTGCAGTCCTGAAGGAGAAATCTCAGGAAGTTGTACGGATTGAGGGGGTGGATGAGGCATGGATTTAGAAGATTCTGGGATTAATTCATTGGCAGACACATAACTGGCTCCTTTGGTGGACACACCCATGGAATGAGGCTGCAGACCTGATGAATTCCACCCAGTTTGGAAGAAATGGGGTTTCATCTTGCCCGAGGCTGGGACGTTTGTGTTTGACCCTGCTTTCATGGTGAACAGGCATTTAGCCCAAATCATAACCCAGCCCATCGTTAGCAGAGCTTCCAAAAATATATTTGAGCCCACTTATGAAAATTAAGCAGAGCAACAAAATTATTAATAATTGCTAAAAAAAAAAAGGAGATTAAAAGAAGATGATGTATTAGACTGGAAAGAGCAAGTCTCCAGAAATTATCCTCATTTTTTTTTAAGTTGAAATGGGTGAAAGTATTTTACAAAAGTTGTTTTTAATGAGACATTTTCTCTACATCATATCAGGACAGAGCTGTGAACTTTTTTTAATGGAATTACTTGACAAACTGATCAGTGCCATATCACTGCCTCCAGACACAGTTCTTTTAATGATGTCCAAACTACTTAACTATTAAAATGAAATTGTGAGCCAGCACAGTAGGAAGTAGATTGAGCAAGCTGAAGATCAAAGGAGATACCATCACAGTGGCCTTTGTGTGCTCACTGTAGGTTTGCTCTAACTGAAGGGTAAAGTAGGAGTGAATTGAATTATATTGGGTTGGTTCTGTACCAGAGCACTGAAGGCAACATAAAAGAAGGGTCAAATAAAATAGCGCGAGCCTACCTTACCCTGGGCAAGATTAAAACCAAGTCTGTAATGCCATGAGCCATTTTATCACTCATATGAACAGTGCTGGGGTGTCTGGGAACAAAAACCTCAGCAATTTATTTGTTGTGTTGGTTTCTCTACACACACTTTACTCACAGAATCACAGAACGTGATGGGTGGGAAGGGACCTTAAAACTCACCTTGTTCCACTCCCTGACACCTTCCACTGTCCCAGGTTGTGCCAGGCCCCATCCAACCTGGCTTTGGACACTTCCAGGGATGGGGTTTAATGTCTATCAAGAGATACTCTTAAAGAGAAGTGAAGAAAAAGATGCTACAAGATTCCCTCCTTTCCAAATGAAATTTGGAAAGAAATGCATGAAGTGGACACGGAGCTACAAAGTTTTCCCAGACCCTTGGACAGAGACAAAGAAACTGGGAAAGAAAACACTCTTCCCTCTGCTCCTGTTGCCTCTAGTCTGACCTTCACAGCTGAGACTTTTGGTACAGAATAAAGTTAAATCAATGGAATTAAGAAATAAACTCTTTTGGAAATAGCAAAGAGGCCTTGAGCCTCCTTGAAGAGCTTAACTCACCTGGTCCTGGTACTGAGATTAAATCACATGAAATGCGCAACATCTCTACTCAGCCTTGGTTTGGAGGAAGTCAGGAGCAAAATGTAACCCAAGGGGTGGCAGCACAAGAAACCCACAAGAGTTCATTAGCATAAAGAGCTGGGTTTAAGGATTTTGTATTTGCACATCCTAAAACACCACCAAAACCACTCATTTTTTCTCACAGATTTTTGCTCTTTTGCTCATTTTGAACTTGCACTATTTAGGACTTTTTTCAGCTGCTTTTACACTCTTGTTTTTTTTAACAATCTCACTGACCAGACTGCAGGAGAGGCTGTCAAAGTTGCAAGACAAAAGCAATTTATTATTTACCTTTACACTTTATTCCACAACCACTCCCTCTTCAGAAGCAGTACAGACATGCAAGCACACAGAGCTTGTGCTGCAATTTTAAAATTTATTTGAATGAAATGTAAATAAATTTCAAATATTAGCAAGAAGCTACAGGTGCTCGGGGAGAAGTTATTTGTATTTTATGGGCTTCATTTTCTGCACAGTATGTGGAGAGAATTAGCTGCAAAACTTTCTGCTATTACCCAAAGAAGTTGCCTGTTTAATTCTCCTTGTGTTGTTAAGAAGATTTACCTCTCTGTGTTGTTTTAATATTTAAAATATCAGCGTTTGAGTTTGGGCAGGGGAACAGGGAAGGGAGGAGAGTCCTGGGCTGTTTCGGGTGAGGCACGCTGGGGTGTTTGTAGATGTATCCAGAGGCTGTGCCAGGGGTTTTGAGGATCCATCCATTCCTGCCAGGATCCCACCTTGCAGAGGGTGAGCCTTGGCAGGTCATTTCAGCCTAAATACACTCCTACTATGAGTATTGGTGCTAAATTCCATGGAAAATTCTCATTCTGAATTAAATAAGACTGAAACAATCCTCTGTTTGATACCTTCATCAAAACTCAAGCCACTGCTACAAAGAACTTGCCACAGGAGGAGATACATTTATATAAGCCATAGTAGGTAAAGTACTAAAACAGAAATTGTTAGTTTTTCTGAAAAGAAAGGAACAGCAAATTAGTCCCAGAAATAGAACAGTGTCAGAACAAAACCTGTCCATGAGCTCTCTCCTTGTGTGACCTTCTCAGAATTTTTTTGTCTGGGATGTTTCATTTTGTCGTTTTTCTTCTCTAAAGCTGAGGAGAACAGCTCATTTGAGAGCCCTGATGAGTCTGTAGTGAATCACTTGGTTAGATCTCCAATAACAACTGTGATCTGAGATAATACAACTTGTGCATCAAGGAATCCTTGGATCTTCAGTGAAGGAACAGAGCCCCAAGGCACATACAACTTCACTAAAGTTTCTGCTTTCAGCCACTCCATCATTACAAACGGAGAATTTTAATTTGCTTTTTTGCAGAAGTTTGAAGAAAAAAAAAATAAAGAAAGCCCATGACACCACACTTTTCCCCCCACAAATTTTGCAAGCTGTATATCTCCTCATGAATTGAAATTGTTTCATTAAGAAGAATTAATTGAACCCCAGGTTGCACGGCCAAATGTGCTGTGTTGTAGGTTTCAGTGTCACAAGAAGAAATCAAGGAGCAGATTTGGGTGCCTTAGACCCTCTAAAGCAGAAAAGTCTGCGACTTTGAGCTGGGAGAACTGAAAAACTGAGTCAATATTTTTATGTTAAACACAATCCAATCCCTTCAGGAGCACTGATGAAATTGGGTTTGCTCATGTACACACACACATATATTTAAAAATCTATCCTGATCTGTCTTTTCCCTGCTCCCCCGGTTGTTTCACACACCTGCTTGTAGGATATCTTGGCTGAACCAATAACAGGAAAGAGGAATTAAACACACCTCAAACTCAGGGACAGGAAGGAGGATTTCAAATCCTACAAGTGGTCAGGAATTGTAAATGCAGGGCTCAGACTTCCAGCTGCAGGTGGATTCTCCCACTGTAATTTGCTTTATCCACCTTGAACCTTCTTGTTGCCATTCCCTCTTGCAACCCAGTGACTACAACCCCTAAGACACCAAAAATGCCATGTGCAGGTGTGCCCTCGAGGCTGGATTCCCTTTCTTGAGTAGCACTGGATTTCACCTGGTATAAATCCAGCAATTCAGGAATATTTACATCCTCCTCTGAAGTTTATTATCTCTTTTCCACTAACTCTGTAGTCTTTTATGCGCTCTGTATGTTTTCTTTTAAGTCACACTTTTCCCCAAAATTTTTGATACAGGATTTTTTTTATTGGTATGGCAATAAAAGAAGAAAAGAAATGAATGAAAAAAAGAATTCTGCTGGATTTAGACTGACTTTTCTTTTGCCTGTTTGTATTTGTAGATATGAATGAACTGGTTTAAATCAATTTTGGTGGCCCTGTCACACAATCCATATCTTTTTTTGCAATGCAAGATGGAGAAAAAAGAAGAAAACAAAATCCAAGGATAAAGCAAAAAAAGGGCAGTTTTCCACTTCCTAACCTTTTCCCTATGACTTCTCCACCAGGCAGATAATGGGATTTTTTATGCGATATGAAGTTTTTTAACTTGCAGAGTTTTAAAAAATATTATCACAGCTCAAGAGATCTTAGTAGGCTTCATAACATAAATACAAATTTGATTGCACTTACAATAAGATTTTGACTACTATTAGAAACCTGATAATTTGCCAGTGGTAAAAAACTACACAGGAGAAACTTCAGTCTATGTGGGGAAAGTGAATTGAGACTTTCCTGAACTGAAAAAACCCAAACCTTACCCTGCTCAATTTCAATTTATGCCCAATGAAGTTACGTATTTTTATTTTAACCTCTTTCAGCGTAAGCCCTTTAGCGATGTGCCCTCACCTCTCAATTCCTCCTCACCACACATGAAGCATCTCCCCTTCCCAAGCCTTTCATCATATTCATTAATACTCCAAACCAAACCCAAAGGTAACATTTGCCAAAATGCTTAATTTCATAAAAATGGAACCACGTTTTTACTCCAGATTATTCCAGGTTAAAAGAGATCTTGTATTCCCATTTTCTTACATTAATTTCAGAAATAAATGAATTTTTCTTTACCACAACAGTTTCTTACTTCACAGATGTCTTCCAAGAGTGAAAGACTTCTGTCTCGAATTACTCAGATAACCTTAAAAAACCTTTTGTGAGAAGATGAGGAAAAGATCACAAAGCAAAGATCAAGTGAGAAAGGTTTTCCTTGTGGGCATTTTTAAAAGAGCCTCCATTTGTATTTAAAAAAAAAAAAAAAAAAAACCACAACCCAAAACACAACTTTTCAGATAAAACAGAGTTCTCAAGAAATAAACTGTATGATAACAATGATGAGAGCAACACTTTGTCTCAGTCAAAGCCCTTTTTCCTTTAGATTGAGGAAAGCCAAAACCCCTGCATTTTTCCAAAGGCACCCCTTAGTACAAGGCTTACCAAAACCACCAAAATATGTCCCTGCAGAGAAAAGCCACGTCCACGTCTTGGTGGCAGGTCTGGAGAGCAGCAAGGACACCACAGACCCAGGGAAGTGAGTTTGCAGAAGGGCTCCTTGATCCTGGATTTTCAATTACCAGAACCACCTGAAGGAACATTAATGGGTTACATCAAATAAAGGAAAGAGTGGCTAAAGCCTCCTTTGCCTTGTGAAACTTCTCAATCCTTCTTTTAGAGAGAAGAACTTTTTCCTACCTATATATCAGCTGCAATTTAAGTCCCCACCATTCCCTGAAATACCTTAATCAGCTTCACCTCACAGCATTTTCCTCCATCCCCAGCAGCTGAGGCAAAGCACAACAACCTGGGAAAAGCCACCTGTCATTCCTAAACTTCAGGGCAGGAGCTCAGTGCTCCTGTTTCCTGAAAAGTGCTGCATGGGATGTTGCTCAGCGTCTTCTGGAATCTTAGATTTAGATCTCAGCTCCCCAGACCAGGGCTTTAATCCTCCCCTCTGTGTGTGTGCCACACAAACTGCACATGGTCACATCTTATTGTTTCAAGGATAAAGATTGTTCTAGGCATCTGACACTACACTTAAATTATTCATCCACTGGTATTATTTATTCATCAGCTCTTAAGTTATCTTGCTTTGCTAAAGTACCTGGTTTCTATCGCTCTCAGGAAAAAAAAAAAAAAACAACAAAAAAATGTAATTTTCTTTATTTTAATTGAGATTTTGTGACTTTTTCAAGCAGCTGATTGGGTAGCACTGATAACACCCTGTGCGCTGAGTTGCCAAGTTTTGAAGTGTCATTTCTGAGTGCAGGTATTGGAAGGTGCTGCCATGTCCTGCACTCAATTTTCAGTGACCTGGCCAAGCTCTGAATTTCTGGGGGGCGATAGGGGACTCTGGGAGACCCTTCTGAGGGACACAGATTATATTTGGTGCTGTCCATGGGGGTTGTGATCTCTGATGGATGTGATATTTGGGAATGTGAGGAATATGTCTCACCCAAACTGCCACCAGAGCACCAATAATTAACCAATAACACCTTTAGTGTGGAACAACTCCTTGATCTGGAAGAGCAGCACTGAGCAGCCTCAGCCCCTTGAATGTTACTTTGTAAAGGAAATCTTGGATGTCTTTTCTATCTTCAGGCTCTAATATTTTCCTCTAGGCACAGCCAGCCAGCAGAAGCTGTGCTGAAAGAGCTGGGAAGTTGTGTTTGACGGTGCACAAAGATGGGAATGACAAAACTTCACACGTTTTCTGAGTCTCACGCCCCGCAATAAAACTATATTTTTGGACTACAGTTCTTTTATGATGGTTTTTCTGCTCTGTGATAGCACACCACTTCTGATATTTAAACTGGTGACTCCACAGGTGTGAATGGAAATTTTTCTAACCAGAACTGCTATAAGGTGAAAATGGCAATCACAAGTTTGTTTGTGATTGAATTGGAAGCACAAAGGACAATTCCAAAATTTTCTTAAAACTCAGAAATGTTGACATTTTCATTACGACCACAGAATCATAGCAGAATAATTTAGGTTGGAACCTTCAAAACCAGCTGTTCCCCCGGCACTGCCAAACCCACCACTAACCCATGTCCCCAGGTGCCACATGGCTTTTAAATCCCTCCAGGGACGGGGACTCCACCACTTCCCTGGTTATCTCTCCCAATGTTTGACAACACTTACAGTGAAGAATTTCTTCCTCATGTCCAATATAAGACTTTCCTAAGCACATCTTGGACTGCAGGGTTGAAACTGAGATTTTCCTATTTATGGAGGTAATACATAAAGGCTGATACCTTCCTGCAAAGAAGACCCCATTAATCAGAAATACCTTTAAGAGGAAAGTTAAACTACAACAACAATGATCCCACTTCTCAATTTTGCAGACACCACACTAACGAAGTCCCTGCTTACCACGATGGTTTTTGCACCATATGACTTCATGGTAACATTTTCAACATCAAAAAGAAAGGTCTGCAAGGCTTAACTCACCAGCTCAGACATTTCTCTTGCAGTTAAAAGTTGGCTTGTGATGAAGGCTTCAGTCTGGGAACAATCTTTACCCACTTGAAGGGGGGAAAATCCCAACATCTTTCTCCTAGGCACTGCAGTTATGGTGGTATAAATTGCATTTTATCAGTTTCAGCTGGGTTTTTTTTTTTTCCTGGCCTGTACATAAAAATCTGTTTTTAAACTGAAGTCCTTCAAGGTTTACTAACCAAATTTTGCTCTCACTTACACATGCAGCCCTATTAATGCTAATGAGCTGGTTGAATTCAAGCATGGGTAGAATTTGATCTTTCCCCTGTTATGTTGTAGGCTGTCTAGGTATTTGTCTGCTTTTACTTAAAATCTATTTAGCAATTTCTTCTCTATAATGAGGAAGCGTTATAAAGCCATATCACAAAATGCCAAAGGTACAGCATCACCAGGTCAGAACTGCATCCTCTCTCTGACAATGACCACTGCTGGGTGTTTCCCAGAGAGAAACAAAGCCTTCAAATGAGCTATTATAGAATCGTTTGCCCAGAGAAAAAAATATTCTTGACCTGAATCTCTCCTGGCTTGTGCTCTGAACCATGAGTTTTCCATTCTTCACAGACTTTTTAACAACAGGTTCTTATAATCAGGTCTCTGAATGACAGCCCAATTTTGCAGCTACAGAGGGGCATGTGCAGTGTGTGCACAACAGCTTCCATTAATACCCAATTACTCGATGTATTTACAAGCCATTTACTTTGTTAAGACTGCAATTCATTCTGCAGTGCTTCCAAAGCAAACCCTCCTGTTCGGATCATCTCACATTACAACCCCGGCCACAGGTTTTTAATAATTTCTAATTTAAGAAAAATTAACACTTAATTACAATAAGTTTGAACTGGAGAAGGGCTGCAGCAACAAGGCCCTTTCTCTTTTCTCTTCCTGTCTGTCTCTGCCCTTCTCTCACCCACAGGCTGTCAAAAGAACATCAAAACTAAAAGATCCAGTGTTTTGATTTTAAGAACTGTGGACACTTTTAACTTTGTACCCCTGATACTTGTAATGATGCAGCATTTATTTGTCTGACCACTTCTTTCCAGGCCTTTCCTTGTTCAGCTCACAGTAAACACTTGCTCTGTGTATTAAGATTAGAGAAAAAAAGATTAAATAAAAAGAATTACCTGTGTAATTTTGTAATCTGTATAATTATATAATTATAATTGTATATTAATGTATTTAATTGTATATAAATTTGTGCATTATCTCTGATATCTCAGTCTCAGTGCACAAGTTGGACAGTAAGGAACGAAAAAAAAAGAAAATGCATCATCTCTATCACAGATTCTGGTGGGATCTGAAGTTTTCTAACCCAGACTGTTCCCAGTAGGCTGCTATTTCTGTGCTCCTGATTTTCAGGATAGCAAGAATGATCTCCTTCCCAGCTGCAGCTCAAGCCCAGGGATGTGTGCTCCAAAGAGAGTGACCACGCTGTCAGGATCTGTGTTACCTGGAGCGCTGGGGGAGCTGTCCTGGATGACATTCCCATGCCATGGCTCCTGATCTATTAGCAGAGGAATCACTCTCCCCAGCATGTGACAATTAACCACCATTCCTAAAGCACTCTGATATTTCACAGACAGCGCGAAACAGATTAGGGATGGCAACTTCAGAGCACCAGGTTTGAAGAGCACAAGACGCCAGCACTCAGCTCTGGGGTGAGCTGTGTGGGTGATGGATCAGAGAATCATGGAATAGCCTGAATCAGAAGAGATTCACAGGGATTATAGGAGTCCAGCTTCTGGCCCTGCACAGGACAACCCCAAGAATCCCAGCATGTGCCTGAGGGCCTTTTCCAAATGTTCTTGAACTCTGCTGGAGCTCCCACTCCATGCACAGATCCAACATTACAAGGTTGTGTGATTTCAGCCTGTGGCATAACACAGAAGCAGAATTTTCTTGAAAATTCAGCAAAATTTTCTTGAAATACATCATGTTGGGAGTATTAGACTTTGCAGCCTTAATGTTTTCAATGTAATTTTTGGTTTATTAAACTGGATATCACACAAGTGATTCCATGAGAAGCACCATTTGTGAAGCATGGTTTCCTCCTCTCTCTAGCACAAATTCCTCACCCTGTCACAGCTGAACTGAGGGTGAGCTTCTTCCTCACTAATTAGAGTCTGTACCATTTACCCAACTGCCTACTTTCATTACTTTTATAGGGAATTAATAACATTCTGACCCTTATTCTCAGTGGATAAAATTGCCCAACAATTTTAGAAGCTCTCGGGGAAGGGCAGACACAGACACATACTACAGTTATATACTTCTGGTTTCCTTAGGAATGGATTTACAAGTCCTGGTCATGTGGCATCAGAACTGCTTGGCATGTTCCATATTCTCATTTCTCCCATCATTTCATCTCACCTTTCTCCCCCTTGCCCATTATTCACACACTTGCTGCTCCTCTTCCCAGGACTCTCATTATGGTCTCACCATGCACGAATCCTTGTTCTTCCTTCCACACTGTCCCAGACATTATCCCAGTTCCCAAAAACTCATTATTCCCCCATATACCACTACCCCAGCTGATGCCAGGTCCATAACTATTTTCTTCACACCTATTTCCAGTTATTAACCAGTTCCGGGTATTATCAATCTTATTTTCTCTGCCTGATCTACATCGTTTTTTCCTCTCTGGTCTTTCAGATTTTCAATCCTGGCTCCCATCCACTTCTCCTGCCACACTCCCTAGCAGGCCTTGTCTCAAGAGGTCAACAGGACCAGCTCCTCATGATCTTCCTCAGTTCATGAGAAGATTCTCCTTAGAAAACTTTCTTCCAAGCAAACCCGGACATCTGGACACCAAACTTTCTTCCATGCAAACCTGGACACCTCATCCAATCAGGGAAGCTGGGAAAAAAAAGAATGAGGCTGCGAAGGTGTCTCTGTTGAAGAAGATGTGGAAATCTTGCAAATATTCTGCAAAGGGGTGCAAAGTGATGAAAAATATAGGAAACATGTAAAGCAGGCAATGTAAAGCAGGCATTAAGTGATTGATGAACACACCATCACATTAAAAACAATGAAAAGAAATTAAAGAGCTGGGATAGAAGAACACAGAAGCTGGATGGGCTGGTGGGAATTGAAACACTCTGGAAATAGGGGGGAAAATACAGATAAATGTTTAAATGGCCTTTGAATCCACAGGTAGTGCAGGCCAGGGTAAAAAGAAAGAAAAAAGGGGTACTAAATTCACTCTTAAATCATAAAGTGTGATATGAGGAATTTCATGTGAGTTTTCAGTTAGGAAAGGCAAGGAGCACAAATACGAAACTACTGCATAAAACCAGCACTTGGTTGATTTTGGCACTTCACATAAACATGTCAACAATCTGAATAAAACACCCCAAAGTGACACCTTCATGGACAATCTCAGATTTAATTAATCCTCCACAAAGCAACCTGAAATTATTACCTGAATAAAGCTACTCTGTTTGAACAGAGATTAAAAAGGGACAGACCTGCCCTGAAATCACGGAGCTGCCGAGTATCAAAAATGTTGCAGAGGAAGAAATCTGATAATATTATGTCTAAGGAGCTCAAATTCTACCAGAAAAACAGCAGACTAGACCTGTCATGGATGCCATACCATGGATGTTAGAAATGGGCTGCACTGCCTAATCCTACAAAAATTGGGAAAGCGTGTGCATTATGGAAAAGAGGATAAACCAGCATTTTTCTTTTAGAAGAATTTTTCGCTGGCCACTTCCAAATGCAAAAGTGGTACAATAGAAAGTTAAATTGAGTCAGAGTACTGACACATCATCCAGCTAGCTGCTCCTGCCATCCAAGAAAAGTTCTGTCCTCCAGTCTGGTTTCCTGGAGGAACAGAAAGCAAATTTTAACACCTTGAGAGTTCAAAAGCTGTGTTAGAGACCAAGTTTTGAAAAGATATGACAGTAAAGAGAAATCATCCATAAAGGGAAGGTATGGATGCCAATTCTTTAGAAGTCTCTGGTCAAACCTGCATAATTTATGCATCTTGAGGATACTAAACCTGAGTTTCTATATGCCAAAAAAAAGAAGGAAACTTGGCTTCAGTCTGTGGGCATAAACACTGCCAAGTCTTCATTTCCTGGAAATAAACTTTATAAGCCATGATACTGCCACTAACAAAGGAGTTTGTCAAGCAGGACCCACAGTAACTTTATTTTTCAGTTTACACACATGCAAGAGGTGAACTCAACCTAAATCTGGGAAAATCCTGATGATTGCAACAAACTCTCCAGAGCCTTTGGGAAAAGCAAATGAAAGAACGTTCAGAATTAGATTCTGCACACATCTCTGTGTGTGTATATATATTTATATATCTATGTCAGAGATATAAACACAGACTAAAAGAATTTATGCAATGCCTGGTAGGAGAAGCTTGAGTTTTACTGTATTTTGCTATAAAAGTTAAAAAAACTTCCTGGTTACCATTTCCCTGGAGCAAATTGGAGAATGCCTTCTGTTTATCATCCAGGTGGTGGACAGCAATTTCCTGGTGGTTGTCACAGCCCAAGAACCTGGAAAAGTTAAGGTTTATCATCATTCCAACCACTCCCCAGCTCTGCAAAGACCACCACGTCCCCATGTCCCCAGGTGCCACATCCACATGGCTTTTGAATCCCTCTTGAGATGAGGACTCCACTACTGCCCTGTGCCAGGGCTGGTCACTAGAAAATAGTGGCAAAAGGGTAAAAATCCTTCAGAGTTGAATGTGGATACCCTGACCAGAATTGAGACCCAAGCTCAAGTGTCTCCGTGTTGCTGTGAATTTTCTTCCCATGGAAATCCAAAACTTTAAGAGCAGAAGTTATCACACCATCGGATGCTCCTCACATTTATATTCATTTCAGCAAATCCAGGATTGGCCGCAGACTCCTTACATATTTTATGAATTACCAGAATCTGCTTTAGTCTAAGAGACCTAATTCTTCCATTACACATCTCACCCATCCTTCTGGCAGCATAATTTACATCTCAAAACAGAATAATTTTGCATACTTTTCAGCATTCTGACAACTTAGTTAAAAAAAAAAAAAAAAAAAAAAGCTTTAATTCTGTGGAGTAAATTATCACCAATCTTGGAAAAAAGTCCAGGAAGTTATTAATGCTCTTTTTATGCACAGTTTTGGTGTCTCTTCCCCGCTCAGCTCTATGTGGTGATACATTAACAAAAGTGTCACAGAGCATATGAGATTCAAACCAACATGGTGAGGTTTATAAGAACATTTAGCACATGGCATGTAAGTTCAGTGTTTTCCCAAGGGAATCGTGCAACCTTTGTTTACTCTTGAACTTTCCTCCCCAGATCAGCTCCTAATCTTTCTGTACTCAAAGAATGCGGTTTTTACTATTTGATTCATTCCCTGGACTGACACACTCAGTGCTGGAATAACCTAAAAAGCTTTAGGAGTTTAAAAAAAAGAAAAGTACTGTAAAACAGGGAAAACCTGTGGTCCTGACTTTCTGTCCTTCTGATATCCCAAAAAGAGGATCTTTATTTAAAATTAGCTCTGAACACATAAATACTGCTGCTTCTCTAAACCTTCAGTGAGGTCTTGTTTATTCCTTGTTAATACTGTCTGAGATGAACACACTGGAAGCACTTAAGCAGCAACAGCAACAAACTTCTGGTATATTCAAGCAGAAACAAAACACTCAGCTTGTCAATATACACAACACAGCATATTTTCAACATTCTTGAAGGTGTTGGGTTTTGAATCACTTGAAAATAAATCCTACTTCTTCTCCCAGAAAAAGAAATACTTTTTGTTAAACACCATTTTATTAAAGCTTATTGTATGTCTTGTAATAAATTTTAATAATTTAATTATTTTTTAATTATTTATACATATAACATGAAGAAATTAAGGAGATTTTTAAAACTACATCCTGTGCTTTTTTTTCCCAGTTAGTGCACATACACAAGGTGGACAAAATAAAACAAACTAGAAGTGTATTTAACAGCAGAATTCAAATTCATGCTGGTATGTTATTTGTTCATATCCAGCACTAGAAATTTTCTGGAAAGATTCCATATTATTTAAGCACAGGAATCAGGACACTCAGCTTCTGGTGAGTGTCCCCCAGTCCAGCCAAGATATCCTTTCCAAAAAACAGGGGCTGTTCTGCCTGGAGAAGGGAAGGATCCAGGGAGAGCTCAGAGCCCCTTCCAGGGCCTAAAGGGGCTCCAGGAGAGCTGGAGAGGGACTTGGGACAAGGGATGGAGGGACAGGACACAGGGAATGGCTTCCCACTGCCAGAGGGTGGGGATAGATGGGATCTTGGGGAGAAATTCTTCCCTGTGAGGGTGGTGAGGCCGTGGCACAGGGTGCCCAGAGAAGCTGTGGCTGCCCCATTCCTGGAAGTGTCCAGGGTCAGGTAGGACAGGGCTTGGAGCAACCTGGGATAGTGGGAGGTGTCCCTGCCTTCTGCAGGGGGTGTAATGGAATGACCTTTAAGGCCTTTTCCCACCCAAACCATTCTAGGATTCCCTGCTCTCTATACCCTTGTGTTTGTATGGAGAAAAGGGCTCCAAAAGAGCAGAAAGAAAACATCCCAACAGGGTGCTTCCCAACATCCTGACAGGGTGATTCCCACATCTCCTGCAATTTGCCTCTAGATCAAACCCAAGGATGTCCCTGCGTGAATTAAGTTCTGCACCTGGGCTACTCCCCGAGCTGGGTGGGAGAAGGCAGGAGACAGCCCTTTCCCACAGCTCCTCCACCCTCTGGAAGCACAGGCTCTCACGGAGCCTGCATGTGTGAAGGAAAGGGAAAAAAAAGCCTGTCTCAATGCTAGGATTTCCTCCTGATGTAAATTTTCCCCGCTGTGCTCGAGTGTAAGAGAAAGTATTTGCTGCACATCCTTCGGGTGTGAGGTCATGTGCATTGAAATCCCCCAAATCCCCCAGAGAGGCCTTGGGAAAAAAACTCTGGGACTTTTGGAAGGTGCAACATAACCTCTTTATCAGTGCTGCGCCGCTTTGTGGGGTGTAGGGAACGAGGAATAAAGTTTTTTCCACTCCCTAATGTAGAGCCCATAGGAAGATCCCTCTAACCGTGCACACACAATGCATCCTGCCTTTTCTAATCCTTTTATTCCCGGTACAGCCAGCTCTGAAATTTCCTCAACGGCTGCAAACTTTTTAGGGTTTTATAATGGTAATCAGTGATTTTAGAGGAAATAAATCTCTCCCCGAGCCCACAGCTCTGTATAAAGCATCCCCAGGAATAAGTCAGGGAGAGCGGCGGCAGTGGAGAGTGCTACATTTCATGTGCTGCCACAGAAATGCTTTCTGGCTGAGGTCTAATATTAATCTATTTTGTCCCTGACATCCAGTAAAACTACAGTGTAGCAAATGCTTTTAAAACATACATATTCAATAGCAGATGCAATAAAGTATTCGGAACTGTTGGTATGAAGAAGGTTCACACGCACACAAATATCTTCGAAACTCCAGTTAATCAAGGTGTCAAAGTAACTAAAGCAGTTTTACAGATTTTATTGAAAATAAATCACTTTATTATATACTGAAATATATATTATTGTTTCCCCGTGGAGTTTTACTGTCTGCTTGCCTGCATTTCTTTTTTAAATAGAGTATCTCCTGCCCTCTTTAGTCCGGTTTTTATAACTACATTTAGCAGGAAATCCAGCATTAAGGCACATCTTTAGCCTGCCTTCTCCTCCTGCCCTATGCAAATAGCCCATTATTAGCCATTTTCTGGCAGAAGTAGCTGAGAGGAAACAGAAGAGGAAATGATATAATGGCTCCAGAGCCCCGCGTTTCCTCCCTGCCCAGCTGCTTGTGGGATGACCTTACAGCTAACTGGGAAGCTGGAGGTGGCACTGAACCTCAAAAGATTTACACCTTTGTCTCCTCATTTTTCAGAGTGGAGCTTCCATGCAGGAATACATAAAACTGCACGGAACTCAGCCCGGGGAAGGCTGAAATGAGTGAAAGGAAATATTTGATTCGATCTAATGGGCATCCTAATTGATATTTATAGACTTCCCAGGGAAACTTTTCACTGAGGGTTTTTAACTTCCATTATTGAGGAACTGCTTTCTTTTCAAAGATGAGATCTGACTCAGAGCAGTGTGTTGTTAGGCAAAGCATTCCTGCAAAATTCAGTATTACATGAAGTTCCCATTAAGTTATTCATTGGTTAATTACTTTTCCCAGCCATAGCACACATTTTCCAACATATTATTGCTATAAAATAATAAAATTCCTATAAAGTTATTACATCTACACTAAAAGCTCCTCATCATTTTTTTTCCCCAACATTTCTCCCTAAAGTTAAAAGATGTCTAATACAGTCCATGTATACAAAATAAATGCTTTCAACATTTTGGACTGCTTTCTAAACTGATAAATTTCACCCTGCTAAATGCAAATTCAGCAGCACTTCTTCAAAGATTATGTTTTTTTCACCCCAAAACTAGTTTGAATTTGAAGCACGGTATCTAAAATGGATTTAGGATATTAAAAAATTGCATCTATACTCAGGAATTTTATATACTTGTGTATATTTTTTATATTTCTTATTCCACATCAACAAAATTCAATTACATTTTCTGCTCAGGAGGGTGACGAGGACTCATCCAGGTGTCTCCGTCTCTCCTGGTTCCTCAGTAGGTCAGCAAAGAGGGGACTCAGGTGATTGAAGAGGATCAACCTGCAGCATCCTCACTCAGGTACTGAATTCAGAGTCACTGGAACCTGAATTCACCCCTGGGCACTTCCAGGTTGTATTTCAAGTTTTAACACTGATTTTTACCCATGTCAACCCCAGTGGTTTAATACAAATCCCAAACTCTATGATATCTATACCAAGGAATTCTATCCTCACCTCTTAACTTTTAAGCCATTACCATGCCAAAAGAAATATATTAAGAATTATCAATTTTCCAAAGAAATATTTCATTGGGTTTGTTATTCATCACCAGGAAGTTCCCAAGCAATTTTGATCCCAGGAAAAAAAAAAAGTACATGTTTTTAAGTAACATGTACGTGGTTTCTTTCCAGCTGATCATCCCTGATAGCACATCAGATTCAAAGTCTTGTGTCCAGCTATGAAAGAAAAATTTAACAAAAAAATGTGAGTCTGCTTTCCATACTTTAAAAACTGCCTGTAATCAAAATCTAATTAGTATTCTATTTTACTAGTGGGAAAACTGAGAGAAATGCACACAGACATACGTGGTGTTAGATATTAAGCCAAAAGATGTTTCCAGAAACCAGCCATTCATCTTTTGCCTTTTTTTTTTCTTCCTTTATCATCAACATCTTGTCTCTTGAAATATAGACATCACTAAATCAAAAACACTTACCTTTTCACATCATTATAGAATTGCTCAGATTAAATAAGAGCTCTGTACAGCTTCTCAAATCTCAGCTATATTTTCAAACCACCAGGGAGGGCTAGTTCTTCCTGCTCACACAATTATCAAATTGTTGCCTATCTGAGCGTTCCCCGTATCAATATCATTATTATTAAGTAGTTTAAATCACCTATGGATCTCATTACCATCACTTTGAAAAAGGTCACAAGGTGACATCTGCAATTTCCTTAAAATTTATCATTTAAATAACCCTTTTATAACGACAATTTAGGCTGGTTTAGTGCATTTCTGAGGTTAAAAAGCAAAACTTTATTGACCTTAAAATCTGCTCGATTTTGTTTGCTTGTTGTGGGATTTTAGTCTATGTTTACTTTGGAAGTACCAGGGACATGATCATCCATCCTTTGTTTCCCTGGTGGAACTCCTGAGGTTACTGGGTGGCTCACACTGTAAAAGAAAGCTAGGTCAAATCACTAAAGATGAAGTCCTTGTTGAAAAGTTAATTAGTCACTGAAAATGCATGAGCATTAAGTGAAAAAAAAAAAAGAAAAGGCAGTTTTAGTAGGACTTTCACTTAGCAACTGCTCAGTTTTCATCATTTCATCTTTTAAAGGTGTCTGTCATTCTCCAGCCATAATAATAGTCTTAACATAGAAAAGAAACAAATTTTCAATCTGAACAAAGAGCATAAAAATTGCCTTCCTCCTCTTTTTCAGCAGACAAAAAAAAAAAAAAAAAGCTGCCAGAACTTGTTTATAAATTGCAAGTAAACACAAAAGAGAACAATCCTTGCTGGCCGTCTCCCACTCACTTTTAAGTGGATCACTCTGCAAAATATTCTGCTGTTGGGTTGATATTTTTAGAAGAAAACATTTTTGCTCAGTAATGTGGAAATAAAATAACTGCAATCACTTCCTTCCTCTGAGAAAATGACACATAAAATTTTATATTTAAAATTCAATTGAGAAAGAAACTGTATTTTTTACCCAAAGCCCTGTAGCTGTACATTCTATTTTTATTTTTTTTTATTTTCTGGTCTGTGCAGGCTTCTGCTGCATTTTGGATCTAATAGAAGATGCTGCAGAAAGCAGCAGCTACAAGTAGTGGCAGAGACTTATCAGACAAAAATGCAAGGGCAGGACACATGAGATGAACAAAACAACACTGATAAGTTCAGAACATGATTGCTCTGGATGACTATAAACTCCTAGAGATTTTCATTCCTGTCTTTCATTAATTCCTCTTACTCCTGAAAGGGTATCAAGCGTGATTTCTTTTTAAAACAGCCTGTAAGATCACATATTTTTTAGGCACAAATCTGCTGTATTTCAGCTGTGCAAACCAATCATAAAAGTACCAAAATGACCCCCACCAACGTTTGCAATTGTTGCCATTTACAACAGTATTTAAGGATAACTTTGTACATCTTCCCTTGTTGTAAAGAAAGGGAAGGTGCACTTATTTCAGTAGGTATTGCAATATCTGCTCTTTTACCTGAAGGTTTTCACAGGATTAGCTGAGGATCTACGTCCTGTAATGACTCAACACATTCTTGCCACAAAAAAGTGCCTGAAACAGCTCTGATCAAAATACAAAACTCACAAATAATTGTATGAAACAATGGATTTCTCTGTTTCAGAGATAAATTTGCCTCAAATGTGAAATGTCTCCGTGCAGACACAAGCATTTCAACGACAAACCGATTGTATCTCTCTCTGTTTACACTCACTCCTACAACTCCACGTAACAGCTCATAAATGTAGGTCTTGTAATACAAACAGCCATAAATACACAATACACACACTATATATGTATGGATATTAATATTTGTAATAGAAATCATATCTTTCTATCTTCCAAAGGTCCTTTGTAGCTTTCTTGCCTTTTAAATTCAGCTATTTTTGAGCATAGTTTGTCTTTGAAATATGTCAGGATAATGCATTATTGAAGTACTGAACTGAGACTGTACATAAAATCAGTCACGTTCAACACATTTCCATTTTACTTAGATTTTCTTTTCATAATTATTCCTCACTTCTATCACAGCTCTGTCCTCAAGAGCTCTCTGGTTACGCCACTAAAATTAACCACATGCTACAGGTTATGTCTCCAAGGGATTTGCCATCTAGAGGAACCAAAGGTAAAGGAAGAAAGCAAAATAAGACAATTTTTCTATCATTTCTATGAATAATATATGAACCACGTTGCAAAATTAAGCACTGGACAGATGAACTAGATTTGAAAAAAAAGTTTCTTATTTGACCAGATGCATCAGAAACTTTTGGTTTATTTCTTCATAAACAGATTTTGAAAGCTGTTGGGAACAGCAAAGCAAAGATTGAAAACCTGTCTTAAAACTTCTGGCATAAATTGGAAACGTTTGGTTCAAGAAAGAGTTAAGTCTAACAAGCAGAAAAAAAGAAATTAACTAAAGTAAGGCCCTTGTGATACAATGACACTTGCTCTATGCTCTTACAGAGAAAAACACGATGATAAAACACCACAAAGAGGAGTGTTATGAATTTTATTAATGACTAGAAGACAGTGTGCAAAACATCAAAGGTCTGTGGAAAAGATTAATGACCCCGTGTGAGACTGTTTAATTACCTCCAGCTAATTAGATTCTTGACCAAATTTTTAATATCTGCATTCCTTCTAAAGCCTAATTGAGATTCCACATTATTTATCAATCTTTCAAAAAGCCCTTAGTGTGCTGCTTTTTTTAGGGTTGGTTTTTTTTTTTTTCCCTTTGCACTTTGACTCCATTTATGGTCAATTATTAAATAAATAGCAAAGTAACTGTTCTCTCCAAACTGTACATGTGGAACACTTTCTGCCTGTTTATTTTGACTGGGAGCCTATCACCGGCATCTTTTATACAAAATGAAGCACTCTGAGTAATAAACGGACTGACTTCACTGCAAACAAGGGCGATAATATTTTTGTTATCTGGGCTGTGCTCAGGAACTCCTCGTGTGGTTTCTGTAAATCAGCCTTTGCTGCTGGCAGTTAATCCTGACTCCAGTGAGCCTCGGTCCGGGCCTAGGCCTAGGCTGGCGTTATCACGCGAAGAGGAAAAGTCCAGCCTCGCTGGATTATTTCCCCCTGTTCATGCAGAAATACTTCAGTCCTACAAACCACCACTGGTAAATAACCTGCCTTTCTTTATGGAAATGGATGTCATGTGCAATAATTCCTTGGTTTTTAAACCCCTTCGGATCTCCCATTATCCCCACTTAGGGATAACAAGAGTGACCAAGGAATGCATCGCACGTAAAGACTGGGCCTGGTTTAGGGTTTTCCACAAAAGTTTCGCCATTTCATTTTGGAGTGTAGGAAATGGGGAAAAGTCAGGCATTTCAAGGTCTGTGGTGGAGAACGTATTTTTTGTGTAACTTTGGATGATAAGACACTTACTTCCCAGTTCCGTGGAAGCAAAGAATCTCTGGTCTCTTCCTTTGCTTCAGCTATAAAACCAAGTCTCTAATTTGAAACCCTTCACTTTGAAAATCTTTTTGGAAATTTTATTATGAGTTAGAAAATTAAAGTCTGCCCGTGCAAAATTATATCTTTATAATGCATGTATAAAACGAAACACTTTAGGGAAATTTCTTTGTCATTTCATATAGATTTTTTTTTCAAATTATCCACTAGAGTTTAGCTCATAAAATCTTACCACATATACAGAAATATAGGGGATAGATTAAAAATATATATATATTCTCTATTAAATTTTACATGTTTTATGTTATTTATATTAAACATTGCTGGCTGGTGCATCTTTTAAAATACACAAGATTTTTCCCTCTGATGTAGACACAAGTGTCTGTATGTACAGACAGACATTGAAAAACTCTATGCCATGGTAATGTATGCAACTGTAATAAATGTAGGGGGAACAGGGCTTAGAGGGAGGGATCACATTTTTCATTATCACATTTGCAACAAGCCTCATCCAATGGGATATGAACATCCAGGCATTATCACAAAAACACATCATTTAATAATATAAAAAAGTATATGTCAAAATAACAAACAATGTAAATCAATACAAAAGGATAACGAAGCAGGCACTAAAGAGACATGTAATATATTATGTTTAATTTCTTGGGAGTGACGAAATATCTGGTTATCCACTAAATCACTCACAGGAATTCTGCAGCAATGAACTTACTTGGGATGCAGTATTCAAAGCCACTTGATCTCCCTGGTGCAATAAAAAGCTTAAAGTACCTAAAGTCTGTGCATCCAGGTATTTATTGTGTGCTCCGGTTGGTGGAGAAGTGCTTCAAACCCATTAAAGAATTTGTCCTTATACCTATGGATATTAATAATATAAATATTAATAGTATAATTTGTTTTATAACTGTTGTATCAATGCACCATAAGTTAGAGTCACACTATTCTGTTACTTGGTAAAGAAAATATTAGAAAAAAGAAAATGGCCCTGGAAAAAGAACGATTTCCTGCCTCACCCTCCAGACCACCCTCACTTCTGTCCTCAGGCTGAGCAGGGTCAGTGTTTCTCTCTCACAGACTGCACCCACCTATTAGAGGGATTCTCTCTGTGCCTTTTCTATCTGATCTACAGGTGCAGCCCCAACTGCATGCCAAGTGATGGATGCTCCTGAATTCTGGGAGGACCAGAATGGATATTGGTTCTGAAACAACAGATCTGGACAGACAAGGTGATAATGGGATTAATTCAAATGGCAATTCAGGTCCAGTTTAATCAAGTGCTGCATAGATGTTCTTGAAATCAAGCATTTGAGTCTGGTGTTAGAGCCTTCATCAACCCAGGGAGACTCTCCTTTAGTCCAGGTGGGCATCCTCTGCCCTACTCACCACCAGGCATCCTCCAGCTCCAGAGATTTCCCTTCTCCCCCTTGCCACTACACGGGGTGTTCCAGGGAAGTTTCACACAAATCACACCTATATAGGAGCACAGAATCTCTTAGGTTGGAAAATCCCCTTCAGATCATCAAGTCTCACTGTTCCCCCAGCGCTGCCAAACCCACCACTAACCCACACCCCTAAGCTCCACATCTCCACAGTTTTTGAGATTCAAATCTCCACTTATTCCATTTATTTCCAACTGTGTAGATGCTGCTGATGGTACAACAGGAATTTCAAAACAAACAAGCAAAAACCCAAACCCACAAACCCAACAGCAAACCAAAAGCTCAGTCCAACTTGACCCGGTACATAAAACAATCTGGGCTGAGGAAAAAAATTCGGGCAGTTGTCCAACATCCAGAAAAGGTAGTGCAAGGCTAAGGCAGGGCATGAGGCATCACAAGCATCCACTTACTTTAAAAGAGAATTTATGAGCCCAGTCTTGCCCCTGTGGCCTTTGAGAGACTCAATAATGAGCCTGTCTCCATCTGCATCACCCTGCTCTTCCACCTAGGAAAGGCAGGCGGATACCTCTGCTCCTGATCCATAATCTCCATCCCCCCTGGGAGGGACACTCAGCCCACAGGAGGACACACAGGCAAGAGCAGAATTTCTGCATTTTCACTAATATTTATTCTCAATATTCTTATCTGAGATTCTTTATTCCACCTCATACAAGATATTTAAAATAACAGAACAACGGGAGCTGAGTAATTATACTGAAAGAACACAGTAAGACAACTTTTGTTGTTTGAATTTTTGTTTTGCTGAATTTTAAATAATCTGGGTTTTGTTCTAATCTGCTGAATTAGTGTTTGCCTGTATACCAATATGTTCTTGTATATCTGGAACTCTTGCATAATTTTTACATCTTTCCACACCAAGCCTGCCCAAAACCAAGATCACTTCTAACTTAAAGTGCTCCTAAAAATTTGAAGTGCTCTATTAATTTTAAATTGCTCTACATCATGTCTGCTTAGAATCCCAACTGCTTTTTCACTCAAAAAATATTAAACTATAAAATGCACATCTGCAACATAACAGCTACACCAGATTTTTTTTTAAATTATTTTATTTTAAACATCAACTTTCTCCCTTTTTCCTTTATCTCTGGAAGAAAAGAATGCTCTGGGAGAAAAATAATAGAACAACTCATCACATGTTTTATTGCGAGCCTCCCTCTATTGAAAACCTTTTAGGTATGTCACAGGACTAAATATATTTTATGTCTACCAATTGGTAGCACATAGTCCAGCCCATTAACCCACTGACCTCAATAAATTATGATTTCCTGGCAGGAGCAGTATTCCTGGAAGATTGACACATCCCCAAACACTCTCTGAGGGTTAACAACCCTCCCCAGGATTTTTACAAGACGGCTCCTGATCCGAGACTTCTGTCTCGCAGGCAGTTCTTTCGAAAATGTTCGCAGAGCCTTTGGTGTTTTTTTAGAAACCTGACTTTATCCCCAGCAAGGGGAAGAAATGGCATCGTTTCCAGCTGAACCCATCACCTTATCTGCAGAACAACAAAGCTGTGGTGCTCCACCAGCAGAGCTTCCCTGCAGGGCACCTTCGCCAACCCAACCTTGGCCGCGGCACCGCTCGCTCGGCCCCGCTGCGAGGTCACAGAGATGTGCCTCTGCTTCCCTTTGCAGTTTTCCATGGAGAAATGCTCTCACCTGACCCTGGCAGGTCTGTGCAATCCGGTCCTGGCTGTCTCCCACCACGTCCATCTTCTCTTTGATGTTTTTAAATGGATGTTGTTGAAAGGAACTTGTTGAGCAAAAGACAAAATTATTTACTGAAGGATAGGGCTGATTCAACACAGCAGTGTTCTTGACTCAGTGCAGTGGTGTACATTGGTGGCCGGGCTGATTTTTAGGACACATTTTTAAGCTGAAGGCCTCTCATTTCTTATATTTGCACAGCAACTCCAGCACTAACAAGTGGATGTACTGTCAAAGTCATTTTCCGCGTGCCACTGTATATGAAGCACTTTATATTAATCTGTCAAAAGGTCACTGCTCCTTTAGCGAGTGACCATAAATACGCACAAATACAAAAAGACATGCTCTGAGCATGCCATGCATCAAGCTCCTTCAGGTCCATATAGATTTGCTGCTTTGCCATGAAGATATAAAAACAGCTGTGTGATGGAATGAGGCAAAAACCCTTCCCAGCCATTGTGCTTTATCTTGGGAGTAGCCTGGGAGGTGCTGATTATTTACACACAGTCCATCACAGAGCTACTCCTGGGATATTTTCCAAGGAACAGATTCATACAAAGTTTCTTGACTTTAAGTTAGAGCTGGATCTCTACATGCACTCTGCTCTTTGGGGCATCTCTTGTACCAGAGCAGCTGGGCTCCTGCTGGGAACATGGATTTTTGTTGTGGGGAGGGCAGGTCATCTCTTATCCAAGGTTAGGTGGTACATTCCCAGCTAACAAAGGAGTCACCTGCCTGCCTGACCAAATTCCAGTTTCTTTTCTGATCTGTGTCACTCTCATATTCTCTGCCCTTTTATCTACAGCCTGGAACTGAAATAATCCAAATTGCATCCACGTGAATCTCTGCAGGAGAGCAGGATCAGTTACTGACACAAACAAGACTCTTACATGGAAAAAAGATGCGACTCTTTCTTTGGTAATACCTTTTATCCATTTAAAAAATTTCCTTTTTACATTACCACAAGTAACTTGTATTATTGAATGCTGATTCCTATACTACTTGTGAATCCATACAAATTCCCCGTGGAGTTTCAGCTCCTGAAGACTCATTTGACACTCATTTTTTCTGTGGGAGAGCACTATCAGGTGAAACTTTTTCAGTCCTTAATCAGACACACTAATCTAAGGGTACTTAAATATTTGTTTGCTCTGCTTAAAAGACAATTTCTATGGCAGAGGCATTGATGTCTTCATCTCAAATGAGATTAGCAATTAATTATTCACTGGATCACAACTTCACATCAAGGTAGAAGCAGGAGCTTTATTTATGGAATGTAACATCTCATAAAAAGGAGAGGGACTCGATGAGCTTTAAGGTCCCTTCCCACCCAAACCATTCTGGGATTCAATGATGATGACTCTATGAAACAGGAATTAGAGCAGAAACACTGCAACAAATCAATAGCAGCAAAACCAGAGGGTGATCTCAGCTTTCCCTCTGGGAATTACATGTCCCGTGGCTGAGGAGGAGTCCCACAGCCACCCCTGCTGTCCCCAAAGGTGGAGCTGCCTCCTACAGCCATAAAATGCCTTTCTGCAGGACAAATAAATGCTCCTGCCTGGAACTGCGGTTGAAACATCCTGTGTAACTTTTAGTTGCAACTCACAACCATACGGAATAGCTCTTCTTCCTTACCTCTCAAGGAAGTTATATCTTGGGAATATTTTGTGAAAGCAATGAGACATACCTGTGAATCCATCTTAGCCATAAAGCCTCCATCACTACTGGAGTTCTTCCACTCTGAAACTCTGAACTCACACTTCCCCTTCACCTGAATGCAAGATATTTAAAATAAAGCGGCTTCAGCTGCCTTAACCAACCACCCATCTCCATCCCATCCACTGGGAAAGCTTTCTGCCACTTGAATGTTCTGAGTTCAAGTTTCTTGTACAAGCCTTTGGTTCAATAAAATATTTTCTGGCTGCAAAACCTGTGGTTATATTGGGTTTTGTTAAGCAGTTTCCTAATAAAGGGCAATGCATGTTGAGCCTTCATATTAACTCAGATGTGACACAAATAATACAGCAGATAATTACAATGCCCTTTTGCTCACCTCAAATTTAAACAAAGGTTAAGCTGCCCTTTAGAAAAGTAAATATTTTCTGTAGTCAAATAAGTGTAGACACCTTTAGAAACGAGGATATATTGCCAAAATAAACTGAACAAAAATGTTTTCAAATAGAATAATTTCAAAATATGAAGGATGCAGAGCTGCTCAGCAGAAGCAGCAGCCAGACATCCTGGCATCATGGACAATCCCTTACCTTACAAAATTCCCAGGCTGATCTCCATATGTTTTCCAAGAACTGTTGCTTGAAATTTCTGTCTGGTCACAGCAGATAGGAGAGAGAAATATTAAAAATAAGAAAGTGCATAATCTCCTTGCCCCCTTAAGTCTGGTAAACAATTTATATCAAATTTCATACAACAGAACGAATCCAAGGACCTTTAAGTAATTAAGAAACAGACACTGAAGCATAAAAAATAAACTTCAAGGGAAATCTCACATAGTGGCCAGGAAATGTCTCGTAGGTTTTATTTAGTTCTCATAGTCCAAGGTTTAGCTGTTAGGGAGATAAGAGCCAGGTGTGTTTTACACATCGAATTTGTTTAGTCTGAAGCTCATTCAAACAGCTTTTCAACTGCAACTCTGTACCCGACTTTTAAAATCCCAGTCTGGGAGGAATGGGTGTCAGATATAGTCAGGGGTCCAAATGAGAAGGATCACCCTTAGGGGAGGAAATTGTCAATTATTTCTGGTGTGCCTGGTTTTGGGGGTGGAGGGTGATTGGAAAAGACCTCCAGGATCATGAAGCCCAGCCTGTGGCTGAACACCCTCACATGCACCAAACCATGTCACCAAATCCCCCATCCACTCGTGTTTTGAGCACTTTCAGGGGTGGTGGATCCAGGAGATGGTCCATAAGACCAGCAAAAAGTCGGTGCTGTCCAATGAATCCTCTCATAGGGAAAACCACACTGAAGGTCACTTCCAAGGGTTTAGGGCCAAACAACTTCTCTCTGCTGAAATGCCCAAATGTATCTGAATGCCATGACTCCCCTCTGGAGGGGGGAGCAGCTGAGTGTGTGTGGGAAGCTGGGGCCTGCAGGGGGCTCTGCTGGGAGGAGATTCATCCTCCAGGGATGTAAGGGATGAGGCTCCATGACTGCGGAGCTGCAGACAGACGTCACATGAGCAGGGGTAGGTAGAGGCTCTGTAAAGCAGACAGAGATATTTAAAACTTTCATTCTTAATATTTTGGCCTTCAACCTCTGGCAATAAGGGAATTGCAAGATATTTGGTCAAGAATCACTTTATCCATGAAAAACAAGTGATTAATTTGTAACAGTAACATTCACCATGCTCCGAGACAGGGCAAAGCAGAAGAAAACAGGTAAAATATCCATCATTACAATTACAGTATTGACTAACCTGACTTCCAGGCTCTGCTTGAGTCTCCCAATCCTATTGGTGTAAGCAACATCCAAATTCAACTGTACTTGCATTTTGACAAGTATGAATCATGCCCTTCTCTGTTTGATCTGCTGCAAGAACCAGTCAATGAATTTACACCCTGTTACTTATTCATGAACAAGTTGTGCCCCCGAATTTTAACATGCTATGCCTTAAACTATTAGCTGTATATCTGCTTTATGTGATGCTCCTACATAAGCTGGCAGTCCATCAATTTAGTGTCCATACATTTCTTTGAAAGCTATATTATAATTAGAGCTTAGGTTAAGACTATTCCGTAACCATAAAACAGACGTAAAATAATTATAACTCATTTAGTGAAATTAGAAAAAGAGCAATTATTAGACTCCCATTGTGAGGCTTTGCTGTGAGGGACAGATAATCTATCTGCAAGATGTACTTTAAGAACACCATTTTGAAAGAAATAAAGTAGATAAATTACTGTTTTGTTTGGGTTTAAGAAAACTTAGGCCCATAAATACAAGTTCAACAAACATAAAGGATGTGTGTAAGGGAAGTGAAAGTTCTACTGCAAGAAGAGAGATTAAAGTATTTAGATGAAGCTTTCCTGACAGTGCCTCTCAGGATGTTGGGAAGCTTGATTTGTTCAGATTTGGAAGGCATTAAATACTACAGGGATGTGGACAAAGGCCTATAAACTTCCAAGTAAACATGAGGATGTGCATGGTTTGAGCTGGAGGGAGTTTGAGCACAAACTGCACACTGTGAGTGCAGGATTTCACAGCATCCCAGAGTGCTTTTTGTTGGAAGGGACTTTAGAGCCCATCTCATTCCACTCTGCCATGGGCAGGGACATCTTCCACTATCCCACGTTGCTCCAAGCCCCATCCCACCCAGCCTTAAACACTTCCAGGGATTTTTGATAACTTTAATTAGTTTTTGTAGATCAGAATTTCTCATTCTCCAAGCTCCTGGTATGCTGAGATATCCATGTATATGGGAAGAAATCACTTTCTTCTGGGAACACACCTTCCTGCCTTAAATATATCTTAGGACTGTATTAAGCCAACAATTTTCCCATTTTACCTTCTATAATAGGAGAAAAAGATAACAAATTTTCTGATGAATCAGCAGCCAAAATGATGCGTTTTCCTGACAGACTCTTCTCCAGCTGCTGCTCACACAGATGAAAAATCCCCAGTATTATTTCCACACCTTAAAGAACAGACCCTTCTTCAGATAAGAGGGATTTTTCCCCTCCCCTCCAAATACAGGATTTTTGCATATCTGAACTATGACTTAGCTCTTTGGTCCTTAGGGTTTTCTTTTTTGTACACTTTTAGTAATAGAAAATTGCATATTAATTTGAAAGAAGGTAGGCTTAGATTGGATATTGGGAAGAAATTCTTCCCTGTGAGGGTGGGGTGGCCCTGGCACAGGTTGCCCAGAGAAGCTGTGGGTGCCCCTGGATCCCTGGACATGTCCAAGGCCAGGTTGGATGGGATTTAGAGCAACCAAGGCAAGGTGTGGAACTGGATGAGCTTTAAGTTCCCTCCCAGCCAAATCATTCCAGGATTCTGTTATTGATCAATCTATATTATTTCTAAGGAAGTTTGAGTTTGCCCACCTCAAAAGAGCTCTATAAAAGCCAAATGTTTCCTCAAGAATTCCCACGAGGGGAAAAGGAGGACCTGAAAAAAAATGTTTCTCATGGTCCTCAGAGCCCAACCCAAAAAAACAGGGAGAAACCCAAGGAAATCAGTGGGTTCATGATAATGTGTAAAACACGTTGTTATAGCAGAGCTAAACACAACAGAGCACAGAAAGACTCCTGCTAACTGCTAACATTAAAAACCATAATGAATTAAACACCAAATGGCTTTAAAGTGCCTGTAATTTATTCAAAGCAACACTACACTGATATTTCTCATTCCTTTTGGGGTCAGTGCATTTACGATTCATATTTTCAGCCTTATCTCTGTAGTCGAGAGAGACAGAAGGAAGCCTCTACTATCAGGCTAATTTCAAAAGCTGGAGGTAAAAACATCAAATGTCACACAATATGGCAAAAATATATCAAACTCTATTAAATTCTTTGTTTCTTTAGCATAATTTCTCAGGAACGCTTTTGAACGTTCAAAGAATCCTGTAAAATCCTCCCTATTTCATTTATAGCAATGCTAGGAAGTAATCAGAATTAAAATTGAGCTATTTTGTAGAGCAGAAAAATGAAAAAAGGGAAAAGTACATACAAACCCCTTATTTTTTTAAATGTATGTGTTATTCCATGATTTCCATGTTCCAGTAAAGCCTTGTTTTTTAGTTTGTGTTGTAACAAAATTTCTCGTTAAATGAACCTTTGGAAAAAGGAGTGTGGTGAGAGAAATACAACACTCCCAACATTTGTAAAAGTGGAAAGGGTTTTGTTTGGCTTCCAGTTTAAATAGTGGAAATGTCCTGTTGGAGCTGCAGAAATGGGGGAACATCCCGACTTCACCACTAATTTTACTTTCCAAGTGACTGGAAAATTCTCCAGTGCTTCCTGTGAAACAACACAAAAGACAAGTTCAGAGACCTGGTACCTCTGACAGTTGTGAAAGACAGGAAAAAAATGAATGACATTCTCGGGAGAATATTTTTCTGTCACTTAAGCAGTTTACATATTTCTCTATTTTTACCGTATTTTTCTTCTTCTGATCACCAGGGATCGTATGTGAGTTTAGGGTCATTAGGGCTGTGTCTGGTGCCAGACAGATTCTGCTACAGTCAGATTTTTATGATGACAGCATGAAATTTTTGGAATGCACTGGTGAGTTGTGTGACTATTGTTAGACTGTCATTAAAAAGAAAAAAAAAATATATCTTCTCTTTCTCGTACTGCGAGCAAGGCTTTGACTTTAAATTTGGCAAAACACAGCTGATTTCTGAGTCCAGATGAAAAAAGTAGCAAGTAAGTTTAATAATTAGTATTCAAAAACATATTGCAACTGATTTTTTTTCTGTTTCCATCAAAAGTGAGAGAATACAATTTTTTTTCAGGGTTAAGAGACACAGAACAATACTTGGGAAAACACAAATAATTTTTTTTTAAAAAGCCAATGAAGAATTTGATATTTTTATTTAATTATTTCTTTCCTTCTGTCTCCTTCCCCTTTCTTTTCAGTGTTTCAATCTGTTCTCCCCATCCTTGGGGAACACTGCTTGAACTTGCAGTTGTGAATTATAAGTTCTCAGTACTGTACATAGCAGTTGTTAAGGATCAACTGATTAACCATTTTATAGAAGATTTAGAGGACTCATTCCAATTTTTACAACTCCATGTGGTTTTTAAATATTGTAATGTTTTCAACCAAGATGTTTTCTGTCTCCCAGCTGTAAAACAATACCTATTGGCTTGGGGGGAGGAATTTATTTTTATACAATTTTGTTATTGTACAATTTTTTTTGCACACTGCTAACAGTATCTTCTGGAAAAGAGCAGAAAAAGCCTCAAGTTGAAATATTGTTCTCCTCATTCCTTATTCATTCACTTAGGCCAGTGAAATATTATGGTCCAAACATTTGGTGAACAACCCAGGAAGGGACAGATGATGGGATTCACAAATTCACTTGTTTTGCTGGCTTAGCAAAGTCTTTAAATCTTTTCATGTATTTAATATCGTGTGTATTTTTTAATGGGGAAATAAAGGGCTCACATAAAATATGTCAATCTCAAGAGACTTCTCTGCATGGGCACTTAAAACTGTTTTGTTGAACATGTGGGTTTGTATCAAGACCCTAAGGGCAAGACATGGCCCAACTTTAGTCCCCTCTGCAGCTTGTAGCAACTATTTTCTCTTAGGGTTTTCTCTTCCTTTTACAATAACTCCAAAAGTTGCAGAACAAAAGCTGCAAATTGGGTTAATCAAATGGTAAATAAATTTAACACCAATGTATTCGCTTGGGGTGATGCTCTGAGCACCTCAGCCTTTGATTTCTAACAGCAACGTTAAAAGAAAAGTTCTCCCTTCAGGAAGTTCAGAGGTGCTTTCCTGTGCATTTTAGGGATCTAAATTTCTAAGGGTTGGCTTTGAGTAGCAAATTTTAGATCTTTGCACCTTCAGCTGATCTCACTGCAAATATTAGAGTCTTTATCCCATCATGCTCCTACCATTGCTTCAGCTGTACAAAGAATTTACAGAATTGCATGTTTATCACTACCACCATCACTGATAATGTTGTAATATTGTGATCACATTATCACAATATAACAGCTAATACAATAAGAACCATAATGATTGCAATTATAATTTTAGCTAATGTTATTTAATGCAATATAACAAGGCTCTAACAAGTATAATAACAAAAATAATATTTAAGTTCCTGAGAAGGAATAAACATGCTGTTTGGGCTAATGTAGAATGTACACTTAGCTGTTGATTTCACAATAAAATCTAAATACTATCAAAGAGCACCAATTTGGCTCACAGGAACTAACCAGGCAGGACAAATTTAAATTGGTTTATCCTCCATTCTTTGTGAGTGAAGCTAAATTCACATTTAGCACAGAGCAGGGATGTGGGATGTGCAGAGCCATCAGTGCCCAGTTAAACCAGGTCAGAGCTCTAAATCACGAGGGTATTTGTGCATGGCCTGATAGCCCCTCCTTAATTAACACCGGAGTATCTTCATTTCTCTGTAAACACAGGGAAATTAAGACATGGCCAAACACATGCTCAGATCTGTGAAATTCCACTCCTCGGACTGAATACTGCTCAGAGTTATGAGCTACCAACTGAAGTCACCTCTTTCTCTGCCCCTGAAAAGAGCATCTCCTAAGGAACAGCCCAAAACCGGGGACATTCACTTAGGAGGCAGCAGAGCCACGTTCAGACCCAAACCTGGCAGTCTTTAGCATAGGAAGAACCTCTCCCCTCTGGACTCCCTTTGCACCACATGCTCCATCTGGTACCTGGAAACTCTTCCAGAGGAAAATTCTCTGAAATTGGTATTAAGTAATAATTAGATTCCTGACTAAAAGCCTTTAAAAATAATATTCAATAAATTCTATGAAACACTCCCTAGGAAGACAATGGGACTTTTATAACTACTGTATTTTTAATGGAAGAATTTGGGTCTGATACATGCTGGCACTTGGACTTCCAAGCCTCTTACTCAGAGATTTTCCTTTTTGCTCTATGTTAAATGATGACGTTTTCTTCCTCACATCACATTTCTCCAAGGGAAGCTTGGAGGTTCTGCAAGAACCAATCCAAAGGGCACCACAGGGGAAAGAAAGAAGGAATATTAAATCATACAGAGCTGCAAACAAAAAGGGCAAAAGCATCTAGATATAATAGTTTATTAATACCTGTGAATCTTGCAGAATCTGTGTAAAACCTTTCCCGACAGGATGTCTTCATTCCTCCTGTGGTACTCTGCAATCTCATATTCCCACAGTGCTTCTCCCAGCACTCACCATCTTAAATTTCCCATTACAGAAACACAGATTGCACAATTAATGTATTCTTATTTTTTTAACTGATGAAATTGTAATAATATTTTTCAGAGAAAAGCACCAAAGTCTGCTTTCTTTTGCAACAGTTTTTTCTTGTGCAATTTTCTTTTTGCAAGAAATCTCTTCAGTGTGCAATATCCCAAATAATTTCTTAACACACCAGTTTTGACTGATGTGTTGTTCCTAACATCCTTACACTGATAGGAATCCCACTAAATTTTAAATATTTGACTGCTGCATTTTTTAAAAAATTAACACAAGGCTCTTAAATGAAAGGAGAATGTGAAAACTTCGAGATACAATCCCATGAGCATTTGATTCGAAGCATCACCAACAGTGCTACAAAGATTTTCACAATAGATTTGGTGGGTTTGACGCTTCAATTCCCTTGGGATACATAAAGGAAAACATCTTGGAAGGTGTGCTTCAGTTTGACACGAGCCAGCTTCTGCCAGGAGCTGATAAAGCTGCCTTGAGCTTGGAAGTGCTCTCCCAATCCAGTGGAGCTTGATGGCTCCATTACTGCTTATTTATAAAGTATTTGCCACATATTTGCACAGGAGTTATGTGATTACAGGGGTCTTGGAGGAGGAAGCACTGCCAAACCATAGAGCTATGGAAGTGAAATAAGAATCCCACCTAAGGTCGGGAGGTCCGTGTGCAAATGCGAGGAATTCTGCACAGGATTGGACGACACAAGTGGTGTTTTCACAAAGTATTTCCCGTCATTGCCTGTCCTGTTTCTACCAGATAAATCTCTCTTGTATTTCCCCTCTTCAATACTAATCAGTTGTGGATTGCATCAAACTGAATGCAATACATCAGTCTTATGTCTTGCAGCTCCAAAATCAAAGTTGTAGTAATCAGCTGATTAGACGTGGCTTAGGTTATACTTCAATTTTATTCACAGTTTTCCTTGTCTTTATCTGGAAGATTTGGTCCAATCCATATTCTGTGTTACCTTGTAGCCATCACATAGATACCATCTCTTTTTATTGGGCTCTTGATGCCCATTGATGTTTTATGCATAATGATGCTCAAGTTTAATTGAGCTGTAAGCTTCAGTTTAATTATGAGCCTTCATGATACCTTCAGCACTTTTTCTTCTCTGATTACTGTAACTGGTTCTCTCCAACCCCTTTAAAATCCTTAATCTATTAAACCACTTGTAGACAAGTCATTTTTAGGAGAAAGTCTAATTACTCTATTGCAATTATCTTAATGCATCCTTGGTATTTAGGGGGGGAAAAAAATCAACCTGAGTGAATGCACTTTGTGGACTCTTCCAAACATTCCCGTTTAATGATCTAAGTCACACTGCATCTCTCTGGTGCCTGAAATGAATTTATGTGGAGAAAAGAAAGTGACACTCAAAATTTAATCTCTTTGGTTAAATTTCCGATCATTAAGTTTCCCACAGATTTTAGAGTTGTGACCATCAGACTCAGTGGGTAATTCTGTTTCTTTCAGTGTATGAAATTCTCATTTTTCAGTTTCACAGTCAAAAAACATAAGAGGTAAAAATGAAAAAAACTATTTCATTTGCATGTGTCTCTAATGTATTTTCAAAAAACCCAACCATGAACTTTTAAATAGATCAGCTTTGCCAAAAATCTGATGGGTTCTCATGGAGTTGCAATGATGGAAATTAAAATGATCTATATTTGAAAAAGATAATGAAGGGAATAAAGTCTGAACTCATATTTACAACTTTTGTAAAACCAGCTTATCTCAAAAAAAATGGCACGTTTCATCCAGTCAATTCTTTCAAGTATAAATTCTTTCTATATATTTTATACTTATAATTTACATATTATGTGCACAGCCCCTTTCTACTCACTATTAATAATTAGAACACATATAAAATGTTTTCTCACAGTTTTGAGCAGAATCATGGATGTTGTTTGTCTATCATACACTGTCAAATGCTAATTGTAAAAATTTTTATATTTTTTAAATATACAGGCAGTATTTAGTCAATTTTGAATTATCTGTAAGAAATTAATGCTGTACAATAAATTCCTTAAAAAAACCCCCCAAAATAATAGACAAACAAGCAAACTTAAAACAAAAAGAAAGTAAAATAAATAGAAAGCACTATTACCTAAATCTTTTTTGGACCCAAATGCTATGGACTGTTAATGACCCTGAAATTCCTGCTTAATTGAAATACTTGAAAATTATTCCTGAAAATTAAAAAATTAGTCTCAAAATATACCCATATATATCATTCGAAAACCCAAAGAAGGGACGTGTGTGACCCTGGAATTTTTTGGTAATTATTTTATGTCTCCTTTTAAAAATTTTGTACATTTTATAGCTAGAAATTAAACTATATATTAACTACATATATGAGTATATAAACTATTAACTATATATTAACGATTCAATACATTAACTGGTAATTAAAACCTAAAATAAAATAAAATTCACTCTAAGAAAACAAAACTCAGCAGCCTAAAAAATGTGTGTGAGAGAGGAAGGAGCTGTACATAGTTTTCCTTCAGTCAGAGCTGAAAACCAAATAAAATCTAAGCTCTCTATATTTCAATGCCTTAATATTGTTTGTGTTAATAATGCTCTGTGATTTACGTTGGCATATGCATTGTGAGCATGGAAAAATAAAAATAAATTCATTTTAGAAATTAGGAGGGCAAAGTTCAACTTTAGTGTTGACTTTTCTCTCTTGAGTTCCAATTTCCTCACTTCTCCTTGTACAAGCACAACCTTAATGCTACATGAGTTGCATGCATGGAATTGGACTTTATTTAGAATTTTCCTTTCCTTTTCAGGATTCATCACTTGTTCCCTAATTTATAGACTTGTTTTCTGCAACAGGGATCTTGATGGGCTTTTTTCGTTTTTCTTCATTTCTTCACTTGATGACCATATAATCATCTGCCTGTTTGGTTAAATTCCTGAATTTGGGATCAAACAAACTTCTTGCATATAAATGAGCATATCAAGTACAAGGAACATATCAATTCCAAATCAGTGATTTGTCTTCTTGCATTACAGGGTGCTTTCTCTAAAGGCATCACTTTACATTATGCACTTCACCAAGTGCAAGACTGAGCTTGCAGTTCTCGAGACTGCTGAAATGTCCTGCCATCCCTCTCCAAACAGCAGGATTTGCTGAAACAATCCTTATGGAGGACAACTGGGGTTGCCTAAGGAAATGCAGCATACCGAAGTTTACAGCTTCCCAGCAAGTCCTGGTTTGGATTTGTTCTTTATTGTAAAAAAGGGGCTGATACATTTCCTTGTCTCTTTCTGCTCCTGTTTTCTTTTAAATTTTTCCTCTTTTTTGTTTTTCCATTTTCATTTTTCTCCTTTTTCTCCATTTTATTTTTCATTTAAGCTTTCTGCAACTTCAACATTGTCACTCAAAGTAGTGGCCAAATGCATCCAGAGAGATTCATATTTTCATAAGAAACACATTTTAAATCTATGTGACTCTTCCTGACCAGCAATCTCATTTTACATCAGGGAAAGAGGTATAATTTCCCATTTACACAATAAATGCTCTGTATTTTTCTTTATTCCTTCAAAAGAGACTTTCCATAATATATTTACAGTGTTGGTGTCGCAACAGAATTTTTCAGGCAGGAGTTTTCTTCCAGGTCCATAACACAGGACACTAAATCTTGTGGTGGGGCGACGCCAAGCCCAGAGCGCGAGGAGAGCGAACAACGCCGGGCTGACAATTCTCAAAAGCAGAAGCACTTTTCTGCCAAAAAACCATTCGCAGCTGCCTTCTCATTTCCTGGGGAAGTCAAGGTGTTCCCCTGGACCTACTCTACAGCTCTGTGATTATGCAAGGATTGTGGTGCTGCTCTGTAATATATGCAGATCGATTCAGCCTCGTTAGCATCACCGCGGCCTCATTCCTGCAGTCCCGTGCCAGCCTCATCTGCGAGGGTCGGCAGCTCTGGGCGCCTCGATCTGCCAGCAGCCACAGCTGCTCTCACTCTGCACGTCCCTCTCCAGCAGGGCACTCCTTGTTCAGGGCTGTCTGCTGCTCCCTGGGTGCCCACATCCGTGCATTCCAAGTGCCAGTCCCATGGAGACATCGGGACATCGGGACACTGGGACATCGCCACTGTCTTTCCTGCCATGAGCTCGTTGCTCCTTCCCAAAGCTTTTGCCTTACTGGTACCACGGCTACTCCTGGTTAATAAGCTTCCCCCCACCAGAATTTCCACCTTTCCCCCTTTGCCTGTGCTCCAAAATCCACCCTGGAGTAGCCAATGTCATCTCCACTCTGCAACCATCCGTCATGCACCAACTCAGATATGCAGAGAGATACAACCTGAATATTGCGATTTCCAGCACACAAAAAAAGCAGTATTCAGGCACTGAGATTATATCAGAGCTCAAATTACACACGTTCATGCCGCCAAAATGTTCTCTTCCCTTTTGTCTGGTCCAGATCTTACCTTGCTATATAGGTAGTTCACATCCATCATTATTCCATCTTTGGAAGAATCAGGCAGGAAAATGTCATCTTCTGTCCCTCTCTGTTTAGTACTTCGAGGTCACAAACCTGGAAAGGTTTAAAAAAGTGTTTCTGAAAATTTTGAAGATTTTTTTTCTCTCAGGAAATGACTTATTAAACTAAATCCTTCTTAGTTATCTCCTGCAAAGGTTAAGCTGTGCCTAAACCAGAAGGAAAATAGAAAGTTCAGTCACTATTAGAGAAATGGCATAAATTGCTCCAAAGTTTGGTAAATTGAAATACGCTCAAATCCAGAGCAGAAACACAACACAGCTGTCTAATAATTAATCACAGGAACAATTCATATCAATCACCTTCACTGCAGGTCTTTAAAACAACACTGTTTTTTCTAAGAGGTTATGCTCTAGTTCAGCAGAAAGTACAGGCACGATGTAGGAATGGGTGAGACCTGCAACCTGATGCTGCAGAAAATCAGCCTAGAGTTTTGCAAAAGTTTCTTATGCCATCACAGGTGTCTTATTCTCTGCACACAAAAACTTCTCACTCTTCAAAGCCATACTGAGCTTCACACCACCAGTGTGAGTGGTGGTTGATACATCTGGAATGTGATATTCTCATATCTCCAGTAATATTTTTGTCAAAAATATGGATTTTGACCAGGAACATTAATCTGAATGAGTGATTTCAACTACCAGCCTTTCATAATTTTGACGGAATACGAGTCGCTGTACCTAAAACCTGTAGAAAATGAAGATCAATAACTGGTGCATTGTGTGTTTAGTTGGCTTGAAAATAGGATCAACATTTATTAGAAATTGCTTTTCTGCTGGGCAATGACTGAATCTGATGACACTGATTAGAACTGGATTCAACCTTTGAATATTTCAGCGGAACTTGACCATCATATTTTCCTCCCAGCTGGAAGTATTTTGCACACTCACAAATTTGGGGATGATTACAACCACATTTCTCTACCCTCCTCAATTTACTTCATCCTCACTCTGCTGTAGCTGTTCTGATGTGGGTGTTTCTCATGGCTTGTGTGAAGCACAGACTTCTCAATTCGATAGGTGCAAATTTTTGATCAGATAGAAACACAATCAAAAAAATATTTCTCTGTTTCAGGATCAAAACGGACAAAACCCAAACCATTTGTATATTTTGGGGACTATCACCACACCCTTTATAACATAAAAATGGTTTAGCCAAATGCATTCTATTCAAGACTAGATTTTCCTAAGCAATACACACTTCATAATTTCCCAGGAAAATATTTACTTAAAAACTCATAGGGAAAATATATTTCATGGGGACAAGGCTGCTGAATTTAAGTAGCATGGCAAAATACCATGTTTTGACTGGCATTCTACAGTTATTTTTTCATAACTTTTAAGAATGTATTTCACTTCTGGTTCATTCAATAAACAGCTCAATCACTTGATACTGAAATCACTCTCAAAATTTATTTCCTTCTATCATCCATACGAGCCAGTTTGTTATTTATAGGATGAATGTTATTATTGTAGGGTTTTCCATGGATGTTGAGTGCCCACTACTGACTGATTGCCTGGCCTTGGAAAAACAAGATTATTGTGACTTATTTGAAGAGAGTATACCAAGAAATTAAGACTTTATAAAGAAAAAGCAAGAAAACAAATCTAAATTAGTGGTTTTCACTTGAGAACTCATTTCAGCCTATTTGATGGGGTTTGGTTTGCTTTGATTTTTTTTTAAAAAGGGGTCACAAGTATTGAAAAAAGAGTAAATTTGATATTTCTTTCTGTCCATGTATATCAATGACTTGTGACAAAAGATCCCTGCAGCCAAGGATCTTTCAGCACACCCAAATTCTCTTTGTCCAAGCCAAGGACAGAGATTTCTGCAGCCTCACTGACCAGGAGATGGTGGCCAGGATCTCCTTGGTGCAAACCTTCTGCCCCATCAGGAAAAATTCCCTTTCAGAGATCCTTCACTCTAGGGTGCACCCAGCTGTTATCAGGAGCTTTCCTTGGAACAGCTCCCATCACATAACAGCTCCTAACCTTCATTTCAGCTCCATGAGCCAACGGAAGAAGAAAGGCAGAAGTCGGGAATTTTTTCCAGGGAAAATCAGGACGTGTCTCTGACACTGAGAGATTTGCCTGCCATTCCGGAGAAATCCAGAAACTCTGTCATGTTCCTGCTTAAATGCTCTGTCTTTGCATAGCTACTCTTGGATCAGAGGGGTTATTTCAGATCCCTAATTTTATTTTTAGGACCTGTGAAGTTACATATGTCATAAGCCATCATATCTCTGAGTGTACTTACAGTAAATCCATGCCAAAGGATGGATGCAATAAGGGAAACTGATCCCACAGAACTAAGGGAAAGGAGAAAGAAATTACAAGAAAATTAAACAACATCACTCTTAGAAAAAAAATTTAAAAAGCCTTGTAGAATTACAATATTTTTCCTTCTGGAAATATCTCTGCTTGTGTCTAATCTTTTTCACAATATTTTTGCATTGGTAGATCTCAATCATTTATCAATACCCTGGTGCAATCAAATCCTTTTTCCGCCTCTGTTGTTCTGTGTTGAGAAATTCCAGTTCATAGGAAATTTCTTTCACCAGCAGCTAAATTTCACCAGTGTTAAATTTAATCTCATGTAAACTGGTTCAGTATTTATCATGGTCTAGTCCTGCCTATGTATCTCAAATCATTTTTGAACTGGTGATGTTTTCAAGCCCTGCATGTAAAAAAATGCCAATGTTTTGGTTCTTGGAAAGATCATTCATGAAAACCTTACATAAACTAAATTTTAAGTCTGACTTTGATCATCTCCTCTAATTTTCTTTCAATCTGACTGCTCATCTTCTTTGCACTTCAATATATATTTGCTACTGCTGGTCCTATAGTTATGTCATAATTCTCCCAATTCTTCTACCTATTTCCAAATCGTACCACCTCACATTATTCATTTAAACGGTTCAAGTTGTAAATATTAATTTTAAGTTTAGAGGTTTCAGCTCCTGAAAAACACAACTGTTAGACCACAAAGCCCAGAGTATAGGTTGTATAAACTGTAAATAAACTCAATAGATACGAGGAAATGTAAATTCTTACCAAACTAACATCTGAGTTAATGTAATCAGAGTTTTTTTAAAGTTTACTCAATTCCCAAAACAAAAGATGGAAATTTCTTTGGGCCAACCTCCAAAAGGTACAGAACTACACTGAATATTAGAAATATTTCAGACACCCTTAAAACCTCATATGTCATTTGTGCAACTCTTTTGCAGTCTGAGTGAAGCATTTAGGAAATCTAAAAACATTCCTCATCTCCAAAGCTGAATTTTAAATCCATCCATGGATAGACACTGTTGGAATGTGCCATTAAAAATTCTTAAAATCACTGGAGTTCAACACTGGACTCTGTGCCACCAGTTTCTTCTGGAATTCCAAATATATGCATAAATCTCTCATACACAAAGATTTTTTATTATTTTTTTTTTTAATTCCGTTCTACAGATCACTATTCTAGAAGTAACTAATGAGGTTGCAACTGCAGATGGAGAATTCCAGATAAAGATCTGATATCTTTCCCTTTTCCCTACGAAAAGGATGAGGCCTCTTTCCATCAGTGCAGTTGTAGGTGTTTAAAACATACTGACTCATAAACTTTTAGTATTAGAGAACAGCGAATATTTTACAAAATTAAAAAAAAAAAGAAATTTTCTGCTTTGAAAAATGACAATTTCTGCCACCAGTATTAGTGATGGAAACCTTCCAATCTTTTCTCACGAAAACAGGAAAAGCATACTGGAAAGAAAAAAAAATTATTCATATTTGGGCAAGTTTGTCTTGTTAGTTCCAATTGCGGAGAGAAGCACAAGGCCTAATCTTTGGCTATGCATGAGCATCCTAAACTGCCTGAGGGACTGGCAGGAGGGGACAGAAAAAACAACAGCTACAGCCATTTCCACACAAGAACACAGCTGGAAGGAGAGATAATAATGATACCCTCCTTTTGCATGACATTCCCATGTTTGGAGCACTTGGGAAAGACTTTATTCTTCTCTGGAGAGTGACTGCCCACAAATCAAGGGACAGATTATGTCGAGAAGGAGTTGTCTGCTCTTCCAAATGAACTGTGGACCTCTCCCTCTAGCAGGTGAACAAATGTGGATAAAGAAAAAGGAAAGGCACTGAACAAGGAGTAGGCAAGAGTAAACCAAGGTTTGGGTCCTAACACTGAAGGCACTGGATGTGGAAGGATGTAGATTTTGGATGCATGGACCTTTTCTCTACTGTTCTGTTATTAATTGTTTCTCTCTAATGTCTGAACCTGAATCATGCTCTGGAGGCACATCCTTGGTGCTCTGACACAGGACACATCCAGCATCCCAAATCCAACAGGTTTGTTTATCTCCCAGTAACTCAAAAGCCTTTATCAATAATATACAGCTATTCCATTCCTTATTAAAATTCAATTTTAATTAAAAACACACCCAGCGTATCAATGCTAGCAGTTAATTTTTTTTTATTGAAGCTGAGAAATGTCAAGATCAAACTATAAAAGTAGAGGAATGTGGGATCTTATTGTAGTTATCACCTACACAGCAAAAAGTGCTGAATCCATGCCCAGAGCACTTCACTTCAGGAAACTCTTTGGGATTCTGGAGCCAGGAAAGCAACAGAAATCTTGTTGGTCCTGGATGAATCCACTCCAGTGGTCCACCAAGTCCAGCAGATCCACTCCCACCATATTGCACCACTTTTCCACGGCCCAGGGTAGGTGAAAGGGGTTCACACCCACTGAGGGCTAATAAGGTGTTAGATTTCAGGAAATAAAAATTTACCCAAAAGTTCTTGCAGGTGAAGAGACCTTGTTGAACAGCACTTACAAGAAATACTGAGGTCCTGATAAAATTGTACTTTATAGAAAGGATGGAAACTTCCTCAGTCGCTAATTACACACCTCAGATAACTGGTCCCATTTCAAGTCTCCCAGTGGATTTTCCTGTGGTACCTCGAGCTACAATTTTACTTTTATTTTTTTCCAACAACTACAATATTCTTATTTAATCATTTCGATGCATTTGGCATCAACACCAAGTTGACTCTGCTGACCAAAATATAAACTATTTATGCCCATGCATAGAACTTCATTCTTTAATTGTTTGTTGTGTGTTTCTTTTGATGTGACGGCTGTTGGTGTTCAGAGCAAAGCTGGTCACTGCACTTTGCATTGAGTAAACACAAGTCTAGCTGCTGTTTCAGAATGCTGGAGATTTATGCAAAAAAAAAAAAAAAAATTAAAAACCCCACCAAGTTTAACTTCATTTTTTTTAATAAAACCCAGTTACTTCTGATCTTCATATGATAATAAACTTTCCTAATATTTTCCATTGAAGATTAATACACTTCTCCAGAAAGTTATATCTAATTTATGTGACTTTAAGGGTCATGCTTTAATAACAATGATGAAACACGATTATTACTTCCTAATGCTGAAATTACAGTTTTTACATTGTAAATTTTTCCTGCTATGCGCCCTGTGGCACTAACATTTTTATCACTCCATGTGTTTCTAGTTTTAAAACCTTTACCCCTGCTGTTTGAAAAATATTTCTCATTTTCGTCCCCTATGGAGTACAGAAATCCCTAAAGGCAAACCATTAGTGATCTTTCTGCCTTTTCCCAAACACTTATTATGATCACCAGTGTTGCTTCCACTGCCTCATTGGCTTTTGGTAAAGTATGCAAATGAGATGTTCAAAATACACACTTTTTGCAACTGTGCAAGTTCATACTGATTTATAAAATGGGAAGGCTATTAAAGTGACTGAAAATGTCAGCAAGATTTATGCATGGGTGACAAATTGTATTGGAAATGTTCATTTTTAACGTGCTGGCCTGGGTCCCTTCTCTTTTTTAAAAAGTATTGGATGTGATGCACTTGCTTTGAGGCCATTTGCCCCTCCCATCTCCCCAATTGTTTTAAATATACTCTGACAGTGGCTTTTTGACCACAAAAATAAACAAAACTCTTCACATTGATTGTTTTGGTCATGGAAAGCAGAAATTGTTTCTCTTCTCACTTGTGTTTATCCATGAAAGTGTTTAAGGAAGCACTTTCACCTTTACTTTGGGGTGAAACATCTCCTTCCTAGAAAAAAATATGGACACGACCTGAAACATCACAATTTTTCAGATGCTGGTGTAGACAAGTCCTGCCTTTAGGTACACACACACAAGGGACACTCCTTTTGGGAATACAAAGCTTATATTTCAAGAGAGAAACTGTCCTGACTCAGGTAGGACCCAATCTACGAGAGCAAAGTTCATTCTCGAGCTACAATTCCATATCCAAATGCCACAAAGACCATTAAAAAAAATCAACACTTGCCATCTACAAATAGAACAGCTGCTAAATTTGCCAAACATGGATAAGGCAGACATGGAATTATATGAAAACTAGTAAAGAACCTCTATGCCACAACTGTGCGATAAAAAAATATATTATAAATCAATGAAAACACTGTAGCACATTTCACTACAGCAAGGAAATGATGGAGGAATTTATGAGGGATAATTTCAATTTCAGCACCAAAGGCAAAAGGAACCTTGTCATGGATGTTAAAGAGAAAAGGTTTAGGCCCATAATCGCACATTATATTATCAAATCTGTACAGTCAGAAATGTAAAGAAGGAAAGTCAACAAACTGTTGAGTGCCTTGAAACGCCCATACATAAACTCAGATGTGTAATGAGAAATTCTGCTCTGATACCAACAAATTTATAACTTCTGTCAACATGAACAATATCATGTGAGGCTTTAAATAAAACATAACATGTGCCACAACACTAATATTAAGGGAGAGAGGCTGTGCTTTTGTGGTTTTCTTCTGTTCCTGTGAATTCAGTTTGATGCAAATCCCACTCCTCTGAAAGCTTAAACCAGGGTTTGGGTTTATGCAGCAATCCCAGTGCACTGGGTTTGAGGCACCCTACCCCAAGCTCAGGGTATTTAAGAGCCTCCAGACAACAGACACCAATATTTCAACAGCATTTAGCGGCACATAAATTCAAATGAAGCTATTAATGACCTGTTCCTCTCTTGTTTTTGCTTTTAAAGCAGCACAGGAGTGAACACACCCAGAGAGTTCAGTGCTGGGATCATTTGGGTACCCACAGCAACTGCAGATGCAATCTCCCACTTGCCAAACTGAAAATGCTTGAAAAGTTATTATACAATCCTTTGTATTGAAAAATTCAATACTGAGAACTTAATTCTACTTTTTATATTCAGATCAGTCAGTACCAGTACCATTATTGCTCTGATTTTCCTAATTAGTTCATTAAGTTGCATAATAATTGGTTTACTGCCACCCACTTTTTATGATGCTAGAGCTGTGAAAATAAAATTGATTTAGGGCCTTATTCTGATCTATTATGCTTATTCACTCACATATCCTGGTGCTTGCTGCAGGTTTTTTTTCCCCCTTCGTCTCTCAAAGCCTGCCTATTTTTCCCTGGTCTCACTTAAAATGCAGCCCATATTCCAGTTTTATATAGGTGGGTTTCAGATGTGCTTTTGACAAGCATAAACAAATAACCAAAGCATTGCCAATGGAAAACATCTGTCTCTCACCTTAGGAGGTCAAGATAAAACTCAGTGTGTGACACACAACGTCTGAATTTGAATTTATTTCCATTGTGCTAATGACATATATCAATGCCTTGACAGAAGTGGTTGGCATATTATATTAATGGGGTTCTGTCCTGAAAGTGACACTAGAATATCCAGACAATGGAAAAGGAGAGGGAAACTCTCTGTTGCTACTGTGAGTAGCAGCACAGTGTGTGAAACCCAGTACTCCTACTACTACAAATTCCATAGTTGTAAAAGCATCCATTCAATGCAGGTTCCTGGTGCAATAAGAGATATGGAAAATTCAGGTCAGGAAAGTGGCTTGGATTTGGGGAAAAAAATTAACATGATCCAAGATTTCATCAGCACTGAATTTATATGGATGAGTGGAAGAACACTCATTTCCTTCTGGTACATTATAAAGCCACAGTGTCCTTGTCCTGGGTAGTCACAGCCAGGCAGGAGCGGCCACGACACCAAAGGACACAGGAAATGTGATCAGATAAAAGATACAACCAGTTGTGGACATCACTGTTAAGGAATAGAACAGAATGGAAGAGAAGAGGAAAAGGAGAGGAGAAGGAGAGGACTCAACAAATAAAATAAATTGCTCTTCCATAATTTCTGTTGGTTTTCCAAAACCAGAAATAGAACAAGGAATGCTTCATCTCTGCATCCCTAAAATCAGAGTGGTGATTGAAGCCCATTCCATTCCAACACCCTGCCATGGGCAGAGACACCTCCCACTATCCCAGGTTGCTCCAAGCCCTGTCCAACCTGGCCTTGGACACTTCCAGGGATGGGGCAGCCACAGCTTCTCTGGGCACCCTGTGCCAGGGCCTCACCCTCCTCACAGTACAAAATCCACTGACTGAAGACTGCACAGCAAAAGGAAGAAAAAAAAGAGAGAGAAGAAAGAAAAAAGTTATATGTTTACTTATGACTTGAGGCACCTATTGGTTGGAGGCACTTCTGCACACTCCCAACACCAAAGTTTAAAAAAAAAACTCCTGCCATCTTCTCCAGCGGAAAAACAAGAGCAAATTCCACCCTTGCAGCTCCCAGTGTCCCTATCCATCAGCCCAGTCCCATGCTGCAGAGGTAGGATGAAAAAAACAGAATTGGAAAACAGCAACCAGAGGTTTTCATGAGTTTTTGCTGCTCTTGGCCTGCTTTTTTGTTTTTGGCTGTTGATTTTGCAGCTTTTGGAAATGGAATTACTCAGCCACTTTGTGAATCTGATTTTCCCCTCCAACAGAAGCAAGGAACTGACCCCTGTGCATGTGTTTCAAAAGTGAAAAGTTTATTGAGATTGCAAAACAGTTTAAACGTTGTTGGGGATGCAATATGGTGCATTATACTCCCGTGCTGGCCAGATGGCTGCCTTAAACAAACGCCATCCCTCGTGCCACCAGCGCTTCCAAATGGAGCGACACCGGTCTAGAGGTGGCCGAGACCTGCCCGTCCTCCCTGCCAGAAATGTCATTTTCCTCCCAGGTTCCAATGCACAATCACTGCATTAATTGCTCTGGAGTGTCAAGTCTCAAGACTTTTCTGCCAATTGACTGCTGTCCACCCACCCTCAAAATTCCTCTCAGGCAACAAAGCACTCGTCTCATTAGGAATTTTGTTAAAAGCACTTGTGGAGACACAGTTGACTCGTTCTGAAAGCAACCAGTTCTTAAAGCATCTCCATTAGGGTGTCCTGAGACTACACTTTGAGAACTTTAATGGCTTTAAACTGAAAGAGGTTTAGATTATTAGGAAAAAATTCTGCCCTGTGAGGGTGGTGAGGCCCTGGCACAGGGTGCCCAGAGAAGCTGTGGCTAAGGGTGCCCCCCTGGAAGTGTCCAAGGCCAGGTTGGACGGGGCTTGGAGCACCCTGGGATAGTGGGAGGTGTCCCTGCCCATGGCAGGGGTGGAATGGGATGGGCTTTAAGGTCCCTTCCCACTCAAACCAATCTGAGAGCCTATGAACCACTGTCAATCCTATTTACACTCTGATGATAAACCTGAAACACAATTTTAAAGAGAAAGAGATTCATCTACCGACTCTGTGCTGCAGGAAAAGTTCTGGAACTTCTCTCTAAACTGAGCGATGTTCATCTTACTATATGGATACTTCTATTTTCCAGACTCAAGGACCAGTTCTCACCATGCAATATTTCCCTTCCATTACTCCATTTTCCCTATTCTCCCAGAATATGACCTCATTTGATGAACATTTTGCCTTGATGTAAATATTTTCAAACACTGCAATAAAAAATTCATTACAAAAGTGATTGAGATGTTTCGGGTAGTTTTGCTAAAAAGAGATGATTTGCACATTTTTTTTAAAACTGTACACTTGAAGGGAACTGATGTGGAGTTAGTGCTATAATAAAAATGTAAATAAAATTCATTATAGTTCATAGATTTCCTGATATCATCTTTATTGACTCAATGTTACTGAAATATGTAAAAATAAATATAAAAATTATTTTGAGAATACATCAGAACACCTTATTTTATCATCATAAAATAATAATGGAATATCCCTTCAGGAAAAAAAAAATGACATTTACAATACATGCATTTTCTTATATTTTCCACAAGTGTGACGTTACATAAAATTAAATGTATATAATTAATGTTCCACTGTTTATGAGCAGCATTGCTTTACCCTTGCTGCATACAATGTCTCAATGCCAAGATATAAAATAGACCCATTGGAGCCAATTTCCCTGCAGGACCACAACATTTTTTATGGGTTCTTGTAACCATCTAAATGGTACCACTTGAGCGGTGTTTGTCAATGAATCTTTTAGCTTAATTACAAGATGTCGCCCATGCTCCGTGACCTGTTCTGGAGGTCAAGGAACATTTATATCTCGCTGGAGAAAATGGAGCTGTTAGCACTGAGAGTAGCATTCCACGGGTCCCGTGCTGGAGCTGACAGACGTCAGAGATCATTTGGAATTCTCATTGCATATTGTAATTTACTCCTGGGGTGTAAGTCAGAGCTGACAAAGTGCGGCTCAGATGTAGGGGTTTGGATTTTTATTGAACATTTCCTCACATCCATGGGAATCACAGAAGAATTTGGGAGGACTCTGACATGACCACTTGCCCCAGCAGGGTCAGCCCTGAGGTCCAGCCTGGTTGCTGAGTGCTTGATCCACTCGTGTCCTGCAAATCTCCCAGCATGGAAATGGCACAACATCTCTGGACAAACTCCTGCCCTGCTCGATTACCCTCATAGGGAAAAAATTCCTCCTTCAGTGCAGTGTGGAACTCCACCTTTCCAAGTTGTGCTCGTTGTCCCTTGTCCTCCTGCCCCACACCGAGGGCTGAGCAAAGGAGGAAGGTCACAGCCCTCCCGGTCCTCCCGGCCACATCCCTGCTCCAACAGCCCAGGGTCATGGAGGAAAAGAATTGAGTGGTTTGTGTTGGAAGGGACCTTACAGCTCAGCTCTTCCTGCCATGGGCAGGGACACCTTCCACTATCCCAGGTTTCTCCAAGTCCTGTCCAACCTGGCCTTGGACACTTCCAGGGATGGGTCAATCACCTCTCTGGCCAACCTGTGCCAGGGCCTCATCACCCTCATTGCAAGGAGGATGCAGGAAGTTCTCCAAACATGCTGAGAGTGCTGCCATGGCCTCCTCAGGTCACTGACAAAGATGTTATCACAGAAGAAGTCTCACGTATGTATCCACATACGGCTGAATTTTACATTTTACCAGGAGCTGTGGACACATCCACTCTGACTGAGAACAAACTGATATTTTTAGGTAGCCTGGCCATGGCCACCACCAGTATTCATGGTCACATCTCTCAGTGCCCCAAAAGCCTCTGCATTCCTGGTCATCACAAAGCAAGACACCAAACAAAAGTCACCACTCTGGGACTTTCAGAAGAATCTGAATTCTTATTTTCAGACCAATTATTCTAAATAAGCTCTGAATGTCAAGAGCAACACTCTTCCCATTGCTCAAAACTCAGTACAGCTGTAACATTTAACCCAGCCCTGTAATCAGCTCTGGGTAGAATTGAAGGAGTCTGACACCAAATCCAGGGATAAACATTTTGCTTTTCTACAATGGATAAACAGGCATCTTTCTCTGTGCATTCCTCACTGGATCTTCAGGACTTTGCCAACTTGATTACACAACTCTTAACTAAATATTTGCCAATTGCAGCTGCAAGACTAAGTGGTGCTGCTTGAAAATTCCTTTAGCAAAAAAAAGAAAAACATCATTACAGCACTTTTATTTTTAGTGTCTTTTCTTTTTATGAAAAGAAAATCCTTTTAAGTGTATTAGATAGCATGTTCTAATGAAGAAGAACTTAAAAAATATATATCTACCAATAATTTTATATTTATTGCACTTAATTTAACAAATTATTGCACAAACTACATAGGCAGCAGTTTTGCTGTGAAATTATTATACTTAAATGAACTTTTGACAATGTATTAATTACAAGGACATGACCACATTTATTCTGCTGATCCGGTAATTACATGCATTAAAGAAATATTTATTCAGAAACCATGTAGTGTACTTCAAAACAGGCTTTTATTGCCAGGCTACATTTCCTGTGTACAAACTGCCTTCTTGCCATTTATGAGCCCTTTTCAAACTTTTACAGAGGGCAGAAAGGGGGACAAAAATGCTGAGCAAACCCTGGCCTGAAACTTTCTCTGCACACTTTAAAGGACAAGCACTCTCCATCAGACACAGATTTCAGGTGGGTGGAGAGGTTGGAAAATTTCTCCTACCTGGGCCTTACTCTGCTGTTTTATTGGGAAAAGAGAAGAAATAGGTTCAATAATTTGCATTCTAGCTGGCACAAATTAATTTTTGTTCTCCAGACGTGAAATCTATGCAACCCAGCATACCTGTTATTTTGGTCCTAAAACTGCACAACATTCGCCCTGCTAGATGTGTGGACAGCCCTGATAATAAAGTGTTCTGCCATCCTAACATTCCTGACCACTTGACATGCATAGGTGAAGTGGAAAAGCCAAATTGACATCCAGATTTTACTTGCAGTTTGTGGTGCAACCTTTGAGTTTCACTCAACACTAAAACCTGTGAATGACTAAAATAAGGAAGCCAAAGACTGAAAGCCACAGATCTCATCTTCATAACTGAATCCAATTTTTCTTCTTCACCTAAGCACTCACATTTTCATTTTTTATTAACTTTTAAGGCCATCTAGTTCTGTTGTATTTGATAGCCAGTGCAAAAATTTGAAATATTCTCACTTGCATCACAATTTTTCCATTAAGCAACAGAGAACATCTTCACAAAAGGAGAATGTTTGCCTAAATAAAAACAACACATTTCTGTCCTTTTCTCTCAGTGAATGTTTCATAGTGTCAGCAAACATTTATGGAGTCCTCTAGTAATGAGCTGTTGTGGACTGTGAGCAACAGCCAAAGGTTAGAGCCACCTGAAAAAAAGCTCTGCATGTTGAAACAATCTAATTTTGCTCTGCAGTTGTTCTTAACTCTTATTACATTGGCCAGGCTTTGGATTGTTTTTTGCATGGCACCACTTCCATTTTTAATGAAAACTTATAATGCAAGTGAGGAAAGAGTAAAATTTGGAATTCTGAATGAACAGCCTTAATTACCATAACCATCCCAGCCAAAAGAAACAATTTCTCCTAAAGGAAGGGATGTGACCTCTTATAAGTTGTCTTCCACTATGAAAACACAAAAGAAAGCACTAAGAGGAACAGGCACAGTGGTCCAAATATTCTGTGTGGAAAAACATGGATTTAAGTTCATTCACAGTTTAAATAACTAAATTAACACATATGGACCTTTGCTACCCACAGGAAAAGATTTGCTCATCCAACTTGGAAGTGTCCAAGGAATGACTGGGCATGACAGGGTGAGAATCAGTCACGGGTTGGTTGGACTCGACCTTGGAGGTCTTTTCCAACCTCAATGATTTAGTGATTCTCTGAGCAGCTCATGCCACTTTTCCCTAGTTTTTAGATATTTCAGCTGTAGAGTGCCTGTCCTGTGCCTGGAATGACCGGTGAGGTACCTCTGGATGAGGTTAGTGCTGGTTCCTCATCCCTTTACAAGAACAACAACTGTGAGTGTCAGACTGGACACTTTTGTCTCTCCCTGAAGAGGAACCAACAAAGTGTTTGGTTTTAGGCAAACAACAGCTCCTCGGACAGGAATTCAGTGTCATTGTGTGATTCCAGACTTTTCTCTACTATAACAAACATCAGTTTTGGATACAGAATAACCACAGCAAGGTGGATGCTGCAAAAGGTTATGCAAATGAAGGGAATTAGAATCCTCTCTCAATGTCATTACATGTGTCTACTTAGATGCACATTTTCTGCTATGTTTAAGTTAAACAAAACACCAAATGACTGTGTAGCATGACATCTCATTAATATGTTTCTATTCACATCTGTGCCTTTAGTATTAAAAAAATAGGCTGTTCTAGTGATAAGAGATTAAGTCCTTTAATTAGAAACAAATGACAAATCACTGTTAACCCCATGTGATGCTTTCCAAAACTTCCATCAAATATTCCCCTTAAAACATTATTAAGCACAAGTTCAGCAGATCTACTTCCTAGAAAGTGCTATTTAACAAAGCCCAGGCAGGATGTTAATACTGAGGCTGAATTACAGGTTGCCAGAGCATTTCCTGCAAGGGGATTGACAGGGGATCATTTTGTTATGGGGCCACCTCCAGCGTGTTGTGACAACCACTCATTACACCTCTGAGCACAGCACTCAGCTGTGGGTTTCTACAGGATGCAAATAGCTCCAAATGGCTTCAATTTAGAGACAGCAGATAATGTATCATTCACTTCTTTAAGGTAGAAGCTTTTCATTTTCAAGGGAAAAGAAAGAGGAGTACATTTCAGTCTCTGGGAGTAAAGATCTGCTTAACAAAGCACGCCAGGAAATTTAAAAAAAAAAAAAATTGAGCATAGCAATAACTATTATAAAAATAAAAAGCTTAACTTGCTTTTCCCACTTGTCTTGGAGACCTACAGGCTGTGCTAGCCCAGCATCCTTATTTACTTAGGATGCCACACAACTCATTTAAAAGCTGTGCTTTGCAACTGGTGACAAATACCAGGGAGTGAGATTTCCTATTTGCATAGCAACCCTTTCATCTTGAGGAGTCCCAGCAGATTTTGCCAAGTGCCCATACAGAAGATCAAAATGGAGAGCCGTAATTGTTAGTGACAACTAATTTGTGGTATAGGCATGGTAACAGTTCAAAAAATTAGGTTTACCAAAACAACAACCAAATGAGGAGACAGAAAATGTCCAAACTGTTTAAAAATTGCCACTTTTGTGAGTCACAAAAAAGAATTTGCTGGTTCGAAACACAAACATAGCCCCAGGTATTGCAAATTTACACATCTTAAAAAGTGTTCACTATGTAAGAAAAAAACCCCAAAACTCCAGATACATAACAAGCAACAGGTTCACAAAGATTTTAATGGAACTAATGTCCTTCTGTCATCTTATTCTTGCCAGGAAGCTCCAAACACAAGATTTAATCAGTGTTATAGATTCTTAAAGTCCACTTCTTTAGGGTAAGATATCTTATATAGTATCTTATATATGTAATAACTGGACAGGTTATTTTATTTCATGCTGATTCATTTAAAAAATGAAATAAGGGTGCATACAGAAAGATACTTTAGTAGCAAATAAAAGCAATTTTCTACTACTACCTGTCCATCACAGACTTTAGCCAGTACTCCATACAACTTTAAGGATTTCTCTGTGTGTAATTTAGTTTTCGTTTGAGGGTTTTTTCTCATCATTCGCAACACTCTGATTTAACAAAAATGAAAGCCAACATCTGACCAAGACAGACAAAAAATGTCTGTGTACTGAAAAACACTGACCCAAGATGGAAATATGGGTGTTCTTCTGCAATCTTACTGTAAATAAAGTGCAAAAGGGAGATACTTGCTAATACATCATATTACGTGATAAATGTGGGAGCTGGAAATTTGGTATCAAGTGTATTTTTCTTTGTCTTAAAAGTAAAGGAAGGAATATGCAAATCAAATGCCAAAGCAAATTAAAGGTACTTTGTAACTGACATTTTAATTATCTTGTTTGGATATTATTCATTTTATTTATTCTCCTAAATGCAAACAATTCTGGACCACTGTATAAATATTATCTCCCTTGGAAGCCGTCAGTACCTCTAATAAAAACGTACACTTGCTTGGCTACCAAATCCAATTAAACTTATTCTAAACATACTGTATTCATTGTAACAATGTATTCCTGAATAACACACAAAAGACTTTGGAAAGAGGGGGCAGTTTAAACCAGGCCAGTGAAAAGACGTAATTAGAGCTGTGTGGGCTTGGCAAAACCACCTCGACAAACAAGCCTGAGGTTACTTTTGCCAAAGACCTCCAAGCACACTGAGGTTTCATTACAGTGAGGAGAGCTCAATTCTGCTCAGTATCAGATGTAATAGGATGTAATCAAATATAAAATAATAATAATTTTTTTAAAAGACAAATGGTAAAGAAGAAACTGAACCCCACTCAATGAGAGAGTTAAAATACGACCTGTGTATGAACCGGCTGTGTTACAAGTGGGTTCAGCCAGTGAAGGTTTGTTTGGGAAGAAGAAAACCTGAAGATGAATTAGTAGGATTATCACAAGAGATTTGTTTTCTGGAAGCTCTTTGTCCGTGCTTGGGCTTTGCCCGCAAACACTGCAGGGAGTTTTGTATCTCCTGATCACCAAGCACGCGCTCAGGACTTGCTCGCCGGGCAGTCGCTGTTACTCGGGGAGATTTCATCCTCAAAGTGGGGCGAGCTGCTCTAAAAAGGAGCACGTGAACAACTCCTCCAGCTTTGATCTCCCTTGGACCAGAGACCAGAGCAAGCTTTTGAAGGGTTTCAAAAGGTTTAGGTCTCCAGAAGGAAGCGCGCACCTCTTGGTGCCGCGGCACAGCAGATGAGGGCCCTCCTGTCCTCCACCAAGCCGGAGCAATCCCACTTAGGCACAAGCAAAGTCCTCAGTGCTCAGCAACACCCTCGGAAACTGGGCTGTCCTTGGAAAAGCTGCTTCCAGCACTTATCCTTTAGAAGTGTCCAGCCTGGACCCTACGCCTCTGGTAAAAGTGCACACCTGGCCAAACCAGGAGCCTTTATCTCGTTTGGTCATGTAGCTAAACCAATCTCCCCCAAAATCAAACACAAGGTGCCATAACTGATCTCCCCTGTCCCCAGCTGTGGGTACACAGCTCTCCTGGTCCTTGCCTTGCTCCCACTGGTGTCCAGTGTAAAATGGTCCCTGTTTGGGAGCAGCCTCTGCACAACCCCACTGTCCTTTGCAGCAGACCTTGCCCTGCTGGGATGGAGAAGGACCAGCCAAGGCAGCACCCTCTGCCACTGGGAAAAGGAGAATTTTCCAGCATCTGACAGGGCATAAAAGCAGCTGTAAGAGCTGTTGGTCCCCTTATACCTTGCCATTATCACCAGGAGCTCTGACATACTGCATCCAGCCAGTAACCCCTGAACACACCCACAGGTAAAGCCCCGTGTCACACATCCAACCCTTGCAGACAAATCCTCCATTAAATAAAAGTGAATTTCATTTCTCAGGGAATAGACTTTTCCTATGTCAGCTATTAGCCAGAAACAGCCAACATTCTCCAGCTCAGTCTGCTAAAATTAGGTTTGAAACCCAATATTCTTAATGTGAGACAGGAACTGGAAATGTGGAATGTTCTCTCACACCTGCTCTCTTTGGTGGGTGCTGTGTGAAGCCCATTAAAGGTGCATGGGAAACATCAAACCCCTTCAACTTGAATGCCTAAATATAGACCTGGGAACCTGAATTTAGCTTCATGGTCTTAAATTTTGGCTTAGACTTCATTTGGAAATGAAAGGCCTAAACCAGATGTTAAACCACAAACTTGGTAAACTGGGGGGGAAAAGGGAAAAAAAAAGAAAAAAAAAGAAAGGAACCCTGTGTGATGCCATTGCATTACACCCCACTGTGGGAATGGTGTGTTCATAGCAATTTCCTTGATTCACTCCACATTCCCTCAGTGGAGGAAGATCAAGCAGTCACTGTGTGAAGACGTCACCAGTGCCAGCTCACAGCCCTGGCATCCCACAGACACACTGGATGGCAAATTGGTGGGGAAAAAAAGACCCAGAGATTTAGATCCTCCCAAAAACCACCAGGAAAAGTAGGTCTGAGGCCATCCCAGCACCAAGTTTTGCCCAAAACGTGATCCTTATTCACACTCCTGAGGGACAGAGGAATTGATTCCAACCCTTCAGAGCCCACAGGATATTTTGTGATAAGGAACATATCAGAAAGGCACTGTGTGATCACAGTAATCACTGTGGACAGCCTTAATAATAATAGTAATAGGAATATTTAGGTATTTTCATCCTCAAAGCACTTTTAAAACATCTGCTAACAGATCTCCCCAGCTGCTGTTTAAAGACAACAAGAATTATAACCCTGCTGCCACTCAGGGGTGGCAAAGATTTCTGGAGGATTAACAATGCCATTCCAATCACATCCATGTCCCACTGCTGCCATTTTACACATAGGAAAACCAAGGTTCCATGGAAATATGTGGCTCTTCCCATCATACAAGGAAAAAGTGCAGGAACCAACATTTTGGTACTCTCAGACCTCCCTCATCCTCCATGCCACGAGTGAAAACTGCACTTGGGAAAGTGCCATAATTCCGGGGGACAGAGGAAGATTCAAGAATATATTTTTGGATTTTTAATTATTTCTTTTAAATTTGAATTAGGACTTGCAATATGCCAGGACTTCTTTTCCCATGCAGTCTCACCTAGGAGCAGATGGAATATCAAGAAGCCCAAACTAAAACTCCTCACCTCTTTACCTCTCATCCATGAGCACCTTCTGCTTGCGCTGGGAAATTTGCAAATTAGAGTCTGACCTGCCTCTGAATGCATTTTAAATCGTACAACAGCTTCACACAACCCTAGCATTTCCTTTAAAATTAGTAGTTTAGGGTTTACAAATTCCTTTATTTTCCTATCGAAAAAACAGCCTTCTATTTTTTAGGGACACCCAGTGCCACTGAAAATCTGGACAAACCCTCCACCTGCAAGGAGTGCAAGGATTTGTCCCAAGCATTCTGTGCCAATGAAATGTTGACAAAATTGCTGTGAGTGCACACATTTGTGTGCAGAAAGGTTAAATTTAGTTCTAAATTTTTTTTTTTTTTGATCTGAGTCTTAAACCACTTGAATTCAGATGAAATGTCTCCCTGGAAGCCGAGTCTCCAACAGGTGGATTCTTCCCAACCATCACCCTCCCCAGCCCTGCTTTGGCTCCACCACCTCCCCTCGGAGTTAAGTTCCCACCCTGGCATGTAAAATAACCTGGTTTCTAAAAAAAAAATAATTATTTAATAAATGTTAATACATAAAATTCTTCAATTAACTCGGGTTCTGGAGAGGTTTTTCTTTTGTAGAAGCTTGTAGTCCAAAACCACAGCCCGACAAGAACCTGAAGTCCCTGGGGGGAAACACTATTTAACCCCCAGTTCAACTTCTAATGAAAGGAAACACAGAAATGTAGCTATAATTCAAGATATCGTATGGAAGTCTGTTCAAAGTTTTTTCAAAAATATAAATTACAAGAGATTATTGATTTTTAAAAAGCTTACTTCAACAATCAGCTTTCTATCTCATTCTATTTCACTCTCTCTCGTTTATTCATTTCCTTATGTAAAAGAATTTAACCAAAGGAAACTAGCATTTTAATTCAATTTCTCCTATAAAATATATAATTTTATTTTGTCATAATGGCTGCTTTTATTTCCAGAGTCAGATTTTATTTAAATTTCAGTCCATTAGGAACAAAACTTGCCATTTTCTGATAAACAAAATCAGCAGGGAAGCCTCTTCAAACTAGGAATGTATTTTCTATCAACCTTTGTTCTAGCTGGTCTAAATGACAGGTATATTCCACTTTTCCTGCGTTTAGTTTTAAAGATTCTATGGGGAGAAGGGCGAATAAAGAGAGTGACATTTTTAACAACAAAACTAGCAATCAGAAAAGCAGCCCCATGACAGGCATGTGGAAGAAATGGGGGGGAAAAAAATAAAAATAAAAAAATATATAATCCATCTCTTCGGACCACCAAAGAGGACTAATATGAGTCATTAACAGAAAACCGTTAATTTTCTTCCCTGTGACTGTTGTAGAAGTACTCGAACCTTTGAGGTTCAGTCATTTAACTGTTTCTTGGTAGGCTGGAAAATAGACACCAAGAAATTCACTGAAAAGAAAAGAAGGAAAAAAAAAAAAAACCTAAAATAAATGTAGATGTAGAGTTTGCTAAAAATTACAGATTAGTGCTTAAAGCCAAAAATCTGGTGGGGAGATGACAGGGAAACAGCATCCTGACGTGTCAGGCTGTGTTTTAGTCACACCACCAATGCCAAAGTCAGCATTCAGCCAGAGCATGGAAAGTTAGATCCCTGGCCCAATCCAAGCCCTGTTTTTTCCTCAAAAGTCCCCTCCAGTTTGGTGTTTGGCATGGAAAGAGGTGACACACTCGAGCACTAGGGCGGAGCGAGAGCCGCCGTAAGCGCCGTAAACTCAACCTCTCCAACAAGCTGGGCAGGGCTTTGACTCAACGCCAAGATGTTTATTGGGTCTGTGGCATCCCTTGATCAAGCATGGGGTCACACAACTGCTTTTGGGGACTTTTAAAAATTCTTTTCTTCATTTTGAGCCTTGGCACACATCCCACAACACGGCAGTGACCCTCAGGCCACCAGAGAACGGCAAAGGCCACAGATGTGACACCAGAGCTTTCATGCCCAGATTGGATTCGGAAGATATTTCCAAGACCTTTGCTGAAGAGCAAAGGTAGAACCCCGCGGAGGGAATGGTTGGATGTTGTGCCCTGAGATCTAGCATTCCCATTCCACAGGGACAAGCCAGTTTGGAGCAATGAGCCAACTGACACTGGGTGGTTCCACAGCAAGGCAACTGCATGAGGCTGTTTCCAGCAACTGTTCCTACCCTTGCTTAATGCCTGCAGATTTAAAATCTTTAATCCAGTGCTGGGGAAGAAAATAAATCAGCCACATTTTGGGCAAATCTGAGTTGGATGGTTCAGGCAGGACCTACTCTCTGCAAACCAGAGCAGTTTAAGGCAGCAACACAGAGCCTAAGAATCATTTAGGCTGGAAAAGGCCTCTAAAACCATTGAGCACAACCATGATTTCACAGAATTTTTAAGGCTGGAAAAGATCTCTAACATCATTGAGTTCAACTGTGATTTGGAAATGGTGAACTGCTGCAGGAGCAATTAGAGAAGCAATTAGCAGGTATTTTGGAGCATGTAGCTCTAAAATGCTTCCTGACCTCCAAGCAGTGCTCCTCCTGGGCAATAATAACAATCAAAATTACAGATTGAGCCTCTGGCCTCCAGGCCGTTTTCTTTCAGGTTTTGGGCAAGTAATTGAGGCCATCTGCAGGGCATCACTCCATGTTTTCACCGTGGTAAGAGAGAAAAGCAACTGGATAAACCTAGACCATACTCAGCACCTGGAATACTCCCGAAATCCCGGCATCCAACTGCATGGGGGCTCTTTTGGGAGCTTCTGGAACATTTTCTACAATCTCTTTTTCAGCACTGACCTTTCTGGTTGAAAAAGTCCAGATTCTTCTGAGCTTTGTTTTGTTTGCTACTAATTCTGACATGAGGATTCACAAGGTATTCCAAAAGGGGAGTAAAACGAAGGAGTTATTCCAGCCCTAAGAGACTTAAAGGATTATTTCCTTGTAAAATACAAATGACAGTTTTCCTGTAATGTTTCTCCTCCATAATGCACATGTTAATCCGTAATTTCCTTTGCCAGATGCAGTGTAATCCTCCTCCTGCAGACAGCACAGCACAACTGCTGTTGAGAAAACAGCAGCAAGGAAGTTCATCCACTCTAAGGTGGTAAAAAGCAACTTCACCAACCAAATTTTTGGGTTCTCCTTGAAGGCAGGCACTCAGGCCTGACACAGAAAGATGCAACTCTGCACTCAGAGCTTACCTCTCATCAGAAAATAGCAAAATTGGTACCTGATTTCAACCAACCCCCTTCTTTAAGGTGTGATAGGATTCACGCATAGGGCTGTTCTGCAACAAATCCTAAATCAATGTACAGAAAGGGGTTTCCACAAATGTGTCACAACCCACTCATTTACCTGCTGCTTTTTTGTCATTTTGAATCATTCCTCATGCAAAGAAGCCATGCCATTAATCTTATGCAGGTTCATAAAATTAGTTTGGAAACAATATCTTAAGAGTCCTTAAGCAGAAAAGCAAATACAACAAACACAGGAACAAATCTATCAAACCCCATCAATAAATAAATCAATAAATAAAAGCCCTGAATGGGTTTGTAGAAAGGACAGAGAAATGGCTACAAAAGTCAATTTTCAATGTATTGTGGGTTGTTTTCATTAAACTTCTGTAGATGTTTGGGTATTACTTCATCAGAATAATTATTTCTCAACCGCTGTGATACTTTGAGTTCCTCTCCCAGCTCTGACAGAAGGAATAATTATCTTCCTTATTAGTTCTACCTACAGCTGGAGTGCCAATTCACTTGGTGATGATATTAAGAGTGGAACCACTTTGGGGGATTTGGGCTGTTGCAGAGCACGAACCCCTCAAACTATTTTGAAGCTGGCCTGGGCTTCCCCACATCCTCACTGTGTAGGTCTTTCAGTGATACTCATCCTTTTCAAAGATGCAGAGAAGGACTTAAATCTCACCTGCTTTTCCTAAACATTTCCAGAGAGGTTCAATAGTGAATTTTCAAAGTTCTGCTTTCCCCTGCTCCAGCTTCTTTCCCTCCCTCTACAACTTTCCACAAGAATGTATCAGCAAACACTGAGTGCTAACAGAGCCAAGTACGGCAAAGTGCTTTCAAGTCATCCAGGTGTTTATATCCACCCAAGCAAAGAGTTAATGAAGCAACTACACAAATTAGGCCACAAGTGCTAAGTCCAGCAGAATCTGTCCCATCTCTCTGACCACAGCACCCCAGAGGCTGCAGAAAGAAACTCTGGAAGTATTTTGATTTATTCAGTCTTTGAAAATGGTTCCTGCTGGACTTCCCAAAGCCTCAGATTTCCCCCAGGTTGGGGAAAGACCCAGAGGTGACTCTGAGCTATTAGATTTTAATTAATTAGGGAATGTGAAATAGTTGCATGAGGAGCAATGTGGTACCAAAACCCCCTCAGCATCTCCCTCTCCCCCAAATGTGGGACTGGCTCAGCCCCAGAGACAGCCTCAGATCTGGGGGCGAAATCAGAGAGATCTGTAGAGATATTTCATAAATCCAACAGCTGAAGGTGATAGACAACAAATAATGTAGGTTTGTGCTTACAATCAGTTTACACTGTTATCCAAGGTATCCTGGAGATCTCAATATTCGCACTCCATCTTCACAAAATACACTCAAACAATGCACTCTGCAAAACAGTCATGCCCAGTAATTAAAGTGTAAGAAGTAATGCAAAGACCCTGCATTGTCTAAAGCACAAAATTCCACAGTTCTCCAAGATTAATGTCCCATTCCTGTAACTTGGTTGTTCTTGGCTTAAGTATTCAACATAATGCTGCTCATTACAGAGAGCAGTGACATCTCTATCCAAGGGGGAAATACGGTTCAAGTCAGCTTTCGTGTTTAAATATTAGTAGTAAATTCAAATTCAATTTCACATGATCAGTGTATGTGACACTAACTACATCAAGGTAGACTTGGGGATTTCTCAGCTCCGTATTGAAGAGAATTACATGACTGAAAACTAATTAGGGAAGCACATAAAGTGAATTTATTTAGTATTCTCTTGTATGTAGTTAACTTAAAGTAATGTATCAAATTTCCTACAGAAAAAAATGTGGCTACATAACACTGAACAAAATGCATCAGAAATCAGATCTAGCAAATTATCTTTATTTTTTTTTTCTCTTCTAAAACTGAGAATGTTTAAGCTGTAATGAAAAAAATGATAATAGTAGGGATTTTTCCTCTGGAGAAGAGGAGTGCTGTGGTACCACATCTCATGCAGGCAATAAGAAACAGCTGCCATGCAAGTAAGAAAGAGCAGTCAGATGTTATTTGTCTCTCTGACCAAACAGCACCTGAATTTTGCTTCCTGAAGCTCTGGGGTTCATTTCTGAGAGCAGTGCCCTGCTCAGAGCCAGAGCAGAGCCCAGCCACTGCTCCGCAAGCCAGCAGTGCCGGCATCCGCACGGAGCAGGATTGGGCCATGACCGTTCCACACCAAGGCATGTGGCTAAAACCACTCCTAAATCTTTTATCTCATCCCTCACACACTTTCCTCCTGGTTATGTAATGCTTTAAGTTGAACTCAGCTCCCCCAAACTCTCATTCTCCCCGCCACGGCGATGCTGCCCTGTCACACTCAGGCTCTCTGCCTTCTCCCTGTTTTTCCCACTTCCTTTTCCTCCTCCTTCTCCTCCAATCCCTCCACCCAGCCCTCCACCTGGCCTAGCTCCTGCCAGCCAGGCTGAGACCAGCCCTGCACCTCACCTTCGTGGCACTGGTGACAACACTCTACCTCCAAAGGCACAATAAGTGTTTGATATCGCTTTTGCTGCATGCTATAAATGATAAATAAATACAATGGATGTCTTATCAAGTATTTATATCCTATTGTTGGGCTTTGAGCAGAGCATTAAGTCTAAGTGCTGGTGAGGATGTGTATTAACAAAGCCATTTATGATAAATGGAAGAGCCTTGGAGGGTCACTGACACTTTGACAAGCTTTCTATGGGCATTTTTCCCTGTAATGTTTTTTTGCTCTCTTTTTACCACCCAATTGAAGTAATTGCATTTTAAGAACAATGATAAAATATGTTATTAATTGGGAATAAACTAATAAAGCTGGCTCTCCTGAAGGTGATGGCAGTGAAATTAGAGGATGATGTGGCCGTAATGGCAAAGGGATTCCTCCCCTTCACTACCTGCAGTGCTGTCCTAAAAAGCAGAACAAAGGAGCACACCACGGAATCATGTGATGAATGGCCGATGACTGAGTTGAAAGAGACCTTAAAGATCACATCCAAGAAAGCTTTTCACTGGAACTGGGCAGTTCCTTTAGTTTCAGTCTGGGTTTGTGGTTCTCTCCCTAAGGCCAAGCACTTTTTGCATCATATCAGAAACAATATCTCAAATATCTCAAACCTCACTGAACTTTGCTTATTGACCCATTCCAGTGGCATTTGTGGTTAAAAGCTGCCTAAGTTCCTATTTATTGTCCTGTGTACGAGGGCACAGGAAATGGAATATTGAACTCCTCTTTTTGTTGGGAAACCTCCAGCATTGCTGCCTGCATTGGGCCAACACTGCCCCAAATTTGAGTTTTGCCTGTACATTCAACACTCAGGTTCAGCTGCCAACCCAGCTGGATGAGCCAGCCCAGGTGAACTCCCGGCTGCAAATCTGCTTCAAAACAAGGAAGCAAAAAGCCCAAGGTATGTCCTCATGTGGTAAGCAGAGCTGGGAGGAGGAGAGGAAACCTCAGCAGGAGCTGCTGGGCAGCTCTGAGGGTGCCCTGAGCTCTCCTGACTCCAAGGGCAGTTGGAGATGGGCTCCACTGCAGAGCTTTCCAAACAAGTCAGATAAGGCAAATCCTGTCCCGGGGGATAATCTATTTTTGACTTAGGCACGCTCAGGGAAGACTAAAGTGATAAGTAAACAGATTTTTGAGGATGCAGTTTTAAGCTGTGTTGACTGTGGAGCAGGAGGACCATCCTCTGGCATCGGGAGAGGAATTTGCCCACAGGTGGGAAGTCAAACTCTGCTCCTGCCAGCCCGGGAATGTGCTGCAGGGCCTTCATGTCCCAGAAGCTCGGCTTCCTTACCCAAGTATCACATTTCTTGAGGGACAGAAAGCTGAAGTTTGAAAAAACAGAATAGAACTTTCCAGATTTTTCTTTCCATGAATTTTTGGTAAGTGGAATGTTGCTAAATACCCAAGATTTTCAAAGTGGGACACTATCAGTCTTAGATGTCCATTTGTGGTACAAGAGGAAGTGACACAACTCTTAGATTCAATAAAAATAGCAAAACTAAAGTGAAATAGTAAAATTGATGGCCGAAAACAGACGGGGGATGAAACAGGGAACTTTGAATATAAAATCAAAACAAAACCCTGGTTTTAATACAAACATTTAGCAAATCTTTCAAAGGTCAGCTCAACATCTAAATGCTCATCTGGTAACTTAAATGTTTGGTTTGTGTATTATATAAATACAGAATCAAAAGGACCTTATTTTCTATCTAGCACTGGAAATGCACGTGAAGAATTTTTGGGACATGATGGCACATGATGGGATTGTTGGAGTGTCCTGTGCAGGGATTTCCATAAATCTCCTGGGTGCCTTCCAGTTCAGGATATTCTGTGATTCTCTGCTTTCATTTTCAAACAAAGTGGTCAAATCCTAAAAATTATGGGCCCCCAAAGCCTTTGGGACATGGATCTCACCCTCTATTGATGGTTCAATGTACAATATGTAAGGAGAGGGGAAAGGGGGAAGTGTCCTGCATCCCACACCCTCCCAAGCCAAGGACCAAGCTCTGCTGTGAAAGCCCTTTTTTCCTTCTGCCAAACCAGTTTAATTTACAAATAGTTATTTCAAAATGCCTTCACAAAGGTGTTTCAGATGCCGCCTGATTCAGCTCTGAGTTTGTTGATAGAATCAACAAATTTAAGGATAAAAAACTGTCCCAGCTTCAAAATAGTCCTTTCCCATTCCACATAAGCAACAGGCAGAGTGGGGGATGATGTTGGACTCTACAGTTCATGCAGTAGCCTAATAAAAATAAAAATAAATAAGCACAACCACAGAAACCAATCCCCAATATCAGAACTCACTTCTTGACTGTTTGTGGTTTGAATATTTACCCAGCTCAAGCACAGCTCATTTTTACATAATATTTTATCCTGTGATTCGTCCCCTGCCTTAACTCTTGAGATAAGAAACAAAAGGCTGGAAAACATGATCTGTATAAGACTGATGATAAGTGAGGTAGTTTAACCCAAAGGGAAGGATCAGCAGTGATAAGTTTGTACATAGATAGTTTGGTAGCTGCAAAGAATTTGCTCTGTGTGTCCACTTCAAAAAGGATAAACAGTAACAGGCTGGAACTGCTGAGAAGGAGATTTTGATTAGACATTAACAAAAAAGAGCCTATAGAGATTGTGGAAACTCCATCAGTGAAGATGTAAAGAGCCAGTTAGACAAGTATCTGTCATGAAGGATTTGGGCACAGCTGATCCTGCCTCCCAGCTCTATTTCCTATAATATCTGTGCTCTTCCCCCTCTGCTTGTATTGTTAATTCAGACTTTGTTATTGCCAGGTCTCAAGTGAGAACAATTTCATATTTTTATTTCATCACATGTTCAATACTCCTATTTTTCCTTTTTTTCTCCATGAAACTTTAGCCATCTAGAAATCACTACATATTTTAAAACAAGTACAGTCTTCAGGAAAGTCAAATAGTGGTTTCTCTTTGTGTCTATTTTCATTTAACAAATATCACACATGTTAAAGCAAACATTTATCAATATGACACAGGAGACAAATTAAAAACTGTACAAAACCTGAACAGAATGAGTAAATTGCACAAAATAAAAAGACAAACTGGCATCAGGCACCTCAATGGCTGAAGAATAAATTTTCCCTCCTCTGATGATGCTGGGGGGAAAAATATTAAAAATATCTTGCTAAGGAACATTCCCCCGTTTAATTTAAACCAAAAATTAAAATGAAGATGTGAAGATGCAGATGAAGTAGTTTTGGTCAAAGGACAAACTCTCAATTCCCATGAAGATTACATGTGAATTTCTCTCCATGATCTCCTGCTTGTCACCAGAGCAGTCTCGGAAGGAAAGGACAAGTGGAACTGCAATGAAAACTGAAAACTACCCAGGAAATTTTCCTGAGTTTTGAAATAGTTTGAATGGGGTTCTCGGGGCATTTCCAGAAATAGAAGTGCCCAGCGCTCGAGTACAACAAAGAAAGCAAATATTCCTGCTGCAGCAAAATCAAAAATAGGCACGGAGCTTTCAAACCCTCCCATCATCATTTCTTTAACCTTGTCCCTGTTGCCTGTGTGAGTTTCCTGTCTGTTCCTGCAATCCACCCAAAGTGTTGGCACCAGGAGAAATTAATGACACTTTTGTGCAGACCTCCTTCAGCTGGAGCTACTTCAGATCAGGCTCTCCATCCTTCCTTTCCAGGCTTTTCAAAGCCTTACTTCGAGATTTTTTCCTGCTTGCCCAACACATCCCATTTTTTAGTCGGTGCTGAACATTGTTTCCTTCCTAGATTTTCCCACCATTTAATATTTTTTTTTAAATTGTGGGTTTTGTCTATACAGGCCATTTTATCTAGATTTCCTCTGCTATTTCGATATATCATATAATCTATCTCCTTTCTACCTTCTTCAAACAACCTTTCTACTGAAAATGCTCCAATCTACTGGAATTCTTATCAAGAAATTGAGGCAATGTTTTTCTTCTGGTTTTTGTAATGTGGTCAACAACAAAAGTTGCACATTAGAAGTAACTTTAAAAAACAGAATCTGATGGATAAATCAGAAAATGTCTCAGATTTTTGTTTTAATCCCTCTTTCTACTGCTACTCCCCATTCCACCTTCAGGCATTGCTTGTTGGATCCCACCACCTGTGGGATGTAAAATTCTGTAGATTAAGCTGAAGTTTAGAAAAAGTTAAACTGGCAATTTGGTCTCTAATCACCTAATACAAAAATCCCAGTGTTTTGCAATGACATCATACATAATCATAACGCAAAATGGGATGCCATCTGTTTTGCACCATTTCCCTTTGTCTTATTAATCAGAACTTATTTCTGTTCCTCCCTTTTTCTATTCTGTGTAGATAATTCTATTGAATTATAGCTCCTTTTTTCAAAATCAGGATTGATCTGAATTTTAGGTTTTCACAATTCTATCAGCTCACCAATAAAGTCAGCATGAAATTAGTTCTCCTTAAATATTATATTATTTTAGGTATCAGAATGGGTTGTAAATAATTCCTAGAACTCACAAAAAAAATTCAGCTATGGTGTAATGATACTTCAACCATAAAAGCAAAGACATATTTTACATTCCTCTGTTCTTCCTCAAAATTTTTAAGGATCAAAATGATTTTCATGAGCAAAATTTGTTTAATACTTACGTACAGAACTTACTACATCTGTCTCTGTTAGTGTTGCTTTGTTTCAACCTCTCATGATAACAACTACTGCAGCCAGATCCTCAGTGTTTCTAGGATGAGTTTGCCTGATTTAAGTCCAGCCCAGAGTGTTTTTAGGACATCTGGGTTGACCATCCAAGATCTCTCCCATCAGAACCCTCTTGGTGCCCAAACCCCTCACAGAGCTTCTCTAGGGACTCACACCCTTTCTAAGAAGTGAAAGCTGATTGTTACCATGAAAAAATCCCCAATATGAGGTTTATAAGATAAACTGCTGTTTCAGCCTGAAAAATAAACTCATTTATAATAAATCTGTTTCTGTTGAATGTGTCCCCACCCCACTCCCCTCCCACAAACAGGAATATTCCTCCAGCACAAACTCTTCGGGGTACAAACCGTGCCTGCATCTATATTTGAAATTACTGAGCACATTGCAGCATTCCCCAAAACAAAATAATCATATGCAGACTGCAGAATGTGCTTCTCCAGCATAAAGCATCTGGTTTCACAGTTCATTAGAAGTTTCTTTTTCTCTTATGGCTTTGTGGATAACTTTTTACATCCTATTTAGAGCCAACAGTAAATTGGCATTTCCAAAGTCACAGTTTGAACACTTTGCAAAAGCTGCAGCAGCCACACGTTGTGGTGGCTTTATCAACTCAAGCTCCACTCTCCTAATTCTCCAAGAGTTTCCTACATGGAATGTTGTCAGAAAATTTGTGGGGTTGCTTTTCACTCTACCTTTTTAACTAATTCCTTTATATCCCATTACAGGCAGCTCAGCTTTCTGTGCTGACTGAGCTGTGAATTCCTGGAGTTTCATCAGTCAGGCCTCCCTTCTCTCCTTTATTTAGGGATAAATAATATAGGGAATCACAGAATAATTTGGATTGGAAAAGACCTTAATGCCCATCAAGTTCTAATCTTCCTCTAGAGCAGGTGCTGCCCCCCCTTACCCCCTCCCCCATGAAACATAGCGTTAATTAATTGGGGTGGGGGTAATTCCAGGCTGGGAGTTTCACTGAAAGCATCATAAGGACACCCTCCAGTCCCAAAATCTCCTATTTGACTCTGGCAGAGAGATAATTGATCTCAATTTTCCCAACAAATTCCAAAGAGCCCTTGCAAAGGTGGAGGTTTTAAACAAGGCTTGAACACAGAACACCTTGGAATGTGAAATCCCCCGGGGCAGCCTGGCAGGGCACTTGGGATGCTCGGCCACACGAGGAGATGCTGAGGACCTGGACCACCTAGGAATTAGCACAAAGTCCCCGAGCATCCCCAGTCCAAAACTTCAGAGCTGTGGCCACACTGCTGCCCCAGGCCAGAGCCTCTCACCATCCTGGAAAATCAAGGTGGGAAGATTTGCTTCCCAAGAAAGTTCAGAGCCTGGTTTTGCCTTGGGTTTGTAGCACTATTCCCTCCTCCACCAGTTCTTCAGTGTTTCCTGGTGGAGCACAAAGTCACCTTTGAAGCTCTGTCTGAAAACCAGACTCTTTCTTCCAAAATAATCTAGAATTTCTATAAATTACCCTTCCCTTTCCATATTTATCACTCCCCTACTTCTTGTGTGATCTGCAAGCTCTGAAAGTTTCTTTTTTCCAGGTCATTACTCATTCCATGGAAACACATTAGGCCATGGCTGGATCTCCATGAGATGTTGCTGAAAACACCCTCATTACTTTTTGCAATTAGTTTACCAGTTTTAAATCTGCTTAATATGAGCCATAATAATTTTTTATGTCCTGATTTCTTTTATTGAAATGTCGTGCAGCACTAAGTCAAGTACAGGATTTTAAGTACGTTATGAACAGCTCCATAAGCTTTATCAGTCCCTTTTAGCTTGGATCTTTGCTCCCAAAGTCTGAAATCTTGGAGTTGATTGGCTGCCAAACTTTCCCTTATATCTGTAACTTTTACCATGACCAGTGCCAAGACTCATCCTTTTATGAAAGCAGTTCAGCCAGTGTCTTAAACACAAATAAAATGTGGGGTGACTAAATAGAAAAAGTTAGGATTCATCAAAAGAAGTTATATTTATCAAAATTCAAGTGCAGGGTAGACTGCTGGTTTGAGGAGATTTTTTCCTTTTTCATTGAGTTTAGTTTGGGTTTTATTGCTTGGTTGTTTGGTTTGTTTTTTTTTTTAATACACTCTCCTGGCAGAAACTAATTCCTTTTGGGAAATGATCCTTCCTTTAAGAAAATAATTTCTTTGCTTACAACAAAACCACTGTCAGTTCTAAAGGAGTCCACCTTTGGAAAGAGATGTCATCAAGTTAGTAACTATTTCTGACTGAGTTAAGGAGTAGGAAGGTCTTTTCTAAGCAGATTTATAAATTCAATTAGATATCTAAAGGTAAGATTTCTCCCTTCTAGGATTCTCTGAAGTGGTTTAGGTGTTTAATTTATTTCAAAAAAAATCTCTGACTACCAGGGAAAACTGTTCTGTTGTGATTTATTGGCTTGTCTAGCACTAGATCTCCCAAAAAAGGCTGGAGGAGGGATGAGCTGGGAACCTCAAACTAGGCAGTTTCTCATAACCACTTCTGCCTTTTCTTTTCCTTCTTCTTTGTATTATTAATTACATATTAAAGCTGTCCTTATTTAGCAGAGCACCAGGGCTCGTGTGGTGCTGCAGGGCCAGAGGTGCTGCAGCCTGAAAGTCTGACCATCTCACGTGGTGCTGAGCATTCCCTATGGAATGGGATGGCTCCCTGGCAGAGGCAACCCACTCCCCTGGGGACAGTTAAAATTTACATTCCCCTAGGTATTTAAAGGGCTTTGTTTGAATTGATGGGCCCTGGCTGCCAGCCTGTGAGAGCTGCACATTGGTTTTGGCAGTGGTGCGTGGTTTACAGGAAGACTTAGATCCATTTATTCCATTTAGGCGTATTTTTATGGATATTAAATATATATGTGTGTATATGCAAATATCATAGTTTTGTGTACCAGTTTCCATAGTTGTGCTATTTTTTCCCTGATTTTTCTGTATATTTTTCTCAATTAAGGGGGGAAAAAAAATCACGTTTTAACTAAGAAAAGTAAATATTTTCACCCAAAATCTCCATGTCTGATTCATCTTTCCAAGAGTCAGGAAGTGTCCCCAGCCACTCCACATTCAGAATTCCCATGGCTCTGTCCATCCTGCACAACATTTGTGTGTGGTTTCTGGTCCAGAGTTAGTTCTCTATCCTTGCTCAGCCAAGGATGGATCATTAGACTTGCAGCAATTAGATTTTCCTTTAAATCAGCAAAAGAGAGATTTCTCCCAATCCCATTTACAATATTCTTGGAGAAAAAGGGTATGATTTCCAATCTCAGCCTCCTTTCTGCTCCATTGTTATACAAAATGGGCACCAAAAGCTACACATAACTGTAAAATGATTATGATTTATCTGGGTATTTTGTTCCTTTAATCTATTAGGCCAATTGTCCTAATTTAACTAAGTAATTCTGTTAATTTAACTTTGGGGTTAATCTTGCTTTAAGAACACTTTTTGCTGAACAGTAAGGCCATGCTCAGCTGGTGCATTTTCTTTTTTAGACCTGAATGTAACCTTTTTAAAAAAAAAGCAACCCAAAAACAACAAAAGTTTCTAGTACACCATGTGATCAATAGATAAAAGTACCTTCATTTTTTAAATTAGTCTAAGGCTATTTTCCTTTTACTGTTGTATAAACAGGGAATTGAAGGGTAAAATAGTTAAAACTTAATGCTATAGTGCTAATGTGGCTTTTAAATCACGTCAGCAGCAATCACTGCATTATAATTAACAATTTATTGAACCAGCAATAAAATGAACATCACATTACTTCTTAAAGCAGCAGAATAAAATGGCTAATAAATAGCATAAGCCAGACAAATTGCAGAGTAATAGAAATTTTCTTAAGATTTATAGTGTGCAGAAAGATGGATGTGCTATTAGTAGGAGCTCCAATACTTGACAAAATTCTTTTGCAAAGACATAGTTACCAGGCATGTCAGAGTTCACAAGTCTAAGTGGTTTATCCAAATTTCAGCTCACTGCTATTACAGTGGAAAATACTCATTACAAGGTTTTGTAACTGCAAGCAATGTGTACATTTGCCAACATTCAAACTGCTACTGCCAAAAAGATACTAAAATATTTTATAAACTGTCAAATAACAAGTCTGCTCGCTTAATCTGAGTCTATTTTATACTTCCCAGGCGGGAAAACCTCCCGGGCCTGATCCCGGGGTCTTCGCTCGGGCAAAACTTCCCTTGGTTTCAACGTTCCCACGAGTTCCTGCCTATGGAAACGGCTGGATCAGGCCCGGTGTGAGGGGGGAAAGCCATTCGGGAAGGAGCACGGATTCAGCGGAGCTGGAAGCTCAGTTAAATACCTCGTCTCTCCCAGGGCTGGGGTTACTGACAACGGCACCGCGTTGCGCTTTCAGAGTTCCTGCTGTTCGGTTGTGTTGTGATTCCTCACGTCAAAGTGTCTCTCTCATGTTCCTATTTCAGCGTAACAGATGCAGCTTTACATGACGTGTCACAACATGGAGCATCAACTGGAAAGAGTCTAAAAGATATTTTTTTTCTTTTTTTTTTTTATCCCCTTTGGAAAAAAAAAAAGACAGAAAAAGAAGACAAAAAACCCCACTCTTCTTTTCCCTGAATAGTGTGGCAAGGGAATTTGCCACGCAGAGTTTCTGTCAGCCACTGTGAAGGCAGGACTTTCAGTCTTTAATTTCAAATTGAGATGTATCCAGCAGCTACCTCGTGTTCAAGTTTCAGATGTATTTGACAAATCTGAACGTGAAATCTGGAGTTAATCTCAGCAGTAATTAGCTGTTAGACAATGGGGGTTGATAAGAACATGAACATCTTTAATAATGCATCACTCCCCGAACCTTGGAGATAAATTACAATCAACTGACTGGCTGAAGGTGTTGTTGATTACGTGGTGAGATTTTTATTCTACCATTTTCCAAAAAAACCAGTTCCCTAATGATGGTGCTTTTCCAACAGAGCATCCTATTGGGAACATCTCCAACCTCCTGGAGACCACAGGGTGAAGCTGAACACACAAGGGAGGGAATTCCTGTCTACAATCACCCTGCAGTCATGGATGAGGTTCCAGGGGTGTTGGAAACAGATGGATTTTAGGGTCCCTTCCAACCTAAGCCATTCTGTGGTGCCCATGGATTTTGGATACACTAAAACAATACTAAAAACATCTGGACCCACCCAGCTCTCTGATTAAGTGGGTGAGCACCAGCCTGGCTGCACTGAAGTCATTATTGACACAAACTTAGTTATTTCTGCCTTATTAACTAACTCCTCTACCAGGGACCCCCCAAAGAAAAACTGTTTTCCTCCTTGAGACTTGCAAATGTATTCCTGCTCTCCATTCCCAGCAATAGCCACATTTCCTGTCCATCCCACACCCACATTTGACTCTGGAGTGGTTGGAGGACCTTGTTTGAACAAATCCCCCCCGAAGATCAGAAAAACCCAAGTGAATGTGAAAATGCCAAAGATGCAGATTCAGCCTCAGGTCCCAACAGGACTAAAGCTCCTCAAACTGATTCCAGGTGTGCTGGGGTTTAGTTCCTTGGACAACAGGCCACAGCTCAAAATTCCAAATGATGTGTTAACATTCCCCATTTCTGCAGTGTGCTGGGATAGGGATCTTCATTCAAAAGAGAAAAGAAGAAGGTATTGCCAAACCCAAGGGAAAATTCACATTTTGCAGAGTGCTTCACACACCCTGAAAACAAGAAAAGTAGAGAGAGGCATAACCCCCCAGACAGCACACAGGAATGAACCAGAGCCATAGGAATGGGGTTTTCCCTAACATTAGTTCGGTAATTCAGTCTTTCATTGATGGCAGCAGTTCTTTTACTGGCAGAAAAATACAAATTATTCATATCAGCTAAAAGAGCTACCAAAGAACTTAATAAACACTAAACAAAAAAAAAAGTCTTGATTAATAATGTATTTAAGCTGAATGCCTTCCTCTTGTTTCTATCTAAAGGATTTGTGATCAAGGTACAATTTTTGAAATGACAAAACAGGGAATAATAATGGCATAATTAATTTTTTTTAAATTTCAAAATAAAATCTCTCCTCTGATTTCAAGATTCTCCTCCTATTAGTTCCTCCCTTAATATCTTGATGGTATTAAAAACTGCTGTTGTTAAGAACTACTGATAAACTACAAAAAATCTTTCATTCAATGTACAATCCACCCTCTCCGGCAGTTTCCAATAAAATTAAACTTTGGATAAATGTCCAACTTGAATTCAAGAAATAAAAAACACAGTATCAAGCATTTAAAAAATCCATCACCACATCACATGGACTCAGTGTTTGTGTTTCACATCAGGCTGAATAAATAGCTGGGTAGACCAAAGTGATTGTTTTTTGCTGTAGAGATCTTAAAAGGAACAAATATTATCCAAAACCCAAGTCTGGTGCAGTTTTGCTACAGGAAAACCTTCTGGGGAGTTGAATTAGCTGGAAATCACTCATAGGAGAGCAGATCTCTCTGAAATTCGGGTATTGCCCCCCTTTAACTGCACCAAACATAGCAAAAAAATCAAAGTGTCTCACCATGGGAAAAGTAGAGCAGCAGGGAAATTAATTAATTCCTTCCCTCAGCTGAACCACACCAAATTCTGCGTTACACGCAGCTTGGTTTGGGTTTTAGTGGATTATTCACAACAACTCAGCCTGCCCTGAGATTTAAAATATTTTAAAGCTTCTAAATAAGGAGAGATATCATTTTTATATGTGTATACACACAGACATTTACTTTTCAGAGACATGTGGATGAAGAAAACCTGGGAGTACATGAAATGTAAATATGAATTGATAAAACTGCAAAGTCTCATATCTGATCCCTGGACATTCCCATCACTGTCACAGCTCTTCCAGTGGCTGTGCTGGTGGGACCCAACTAAATCCAAAGGTGGTGAGCAGTTTTTGCCTTAAATTTGGGGAGAAAAACAAACAAACAAACAAAAAGGAAAAAAGACAAAGCAAAACCCAAAAAACCCCATCAAATATGAAGTGGGATATTACACCAACCATCAGAAGAGTGGCAGGAGAGGACAACAATGATTTCTCGAACTTATTTCCTTGACAGAAAAAGCTGCACCTTTTGGGTTAAGGACAGATGAGAAATAATTCATGGAATCACCGAAAATGCTGAGTAGGAAAGGATCCATCAGGATCATGGAGTCCAATCCAGCAAAACACAAGTGCAACCCTTCTGCAGCTGTGTAGGCAGTGGGAAATATCTGTATTTGTCCAGAAATTCATGGCAAAATATATGGAAAACTTGATATGACTTCCTTCCAAGCTCTCCTTTACTACCTGGACAATTTCTTTAACATATATTTATTAGTAAACCAGTAGGCAGCAGGAATTAAAAGATGCCCAGGAACACCCTGCTAATCCATAGGAAAGATTCCATCTTCAGGATAGGGGATTAGAAATACTTGGGTATTGTATAAAGAATAAGAGTATGGGTCACCTTTGCTTATTTGGGGGGTTTTTTTGTTTGTTTGGATTTTTTTGTAGAATGTATTTTATGTGAAATAGCCTTCAGCCTAACTAGGCAGGTAGATATTGGAGGCAGGAAAAGGTTCAGTAAATCTCTATATTTCAGATAATGGCTGCAACAAATGAAGTGAAACTAGAGGTTTGTGTGAGCTTATAGTAAAGAACTTTGTTATCCTGGAAAATGTTCCCTAAAACTCTCACAAACTGCTCCAATTAACACTCTGAGCGTCACCAGTGCTTTCTAACACCACGAAAGTTGTTACAGCTGTGGCCCTCAGTGACCAAGCTCATGCCCAGAGCTGTGCCTTGGCCATCAGAGGTTTATTTTTTGGGCTATTGCAGAGGGTCACAGGGCAATTAAACCAAAGGAAATGCAGAATGTTTGTGTCTGGCTTTGGCACAGCTCACTTTTGCCACACAAAATGACTCCACAGAGCATCACCTCTCCAAAGCACAAAATGCCAACACCAAATATCAGGAAATTGTCTTACAAAATATGAAGTTCATGAATCCAAACCCAAGCAGAACCCTGGGCAGATGAAGGTACAAACCTCACTGAGATTTTTCTGATTCCACTGTCGCTGTAACACCAAAAAATGCCAAATGTGCTGAATATTTCTAATTTTAGGTTCTCAAGACTGACACTTCTTTACCCAGTGAAGTCAAAGGCTCTACCAAAGCTGATATTTCTAGTAAAAAATAAACTAAAAGACCAGAATTTCCAAATTCAGCATGGAAGGGCTTAAATTGCCATAATTTGCCTTTCTGTTTGGAACAACACTCTGTGCCTGGACAAGGACCTACCAAAGGGGCACACACAGGTTATTTAAGACAAAAAAAAGCTATTGAACAACTCCCTTTGAAAGTCTAAGTCTCCTGTTAACCTTATTCCAGATGAAATTAAATAAATGGGAGGAGAGAGGAGGAGAGGAATCAGCAAAAATATTTATTAAAAGAAATTTCAAGCTAAATAAAATGTTGCTTTTTCTTTAAGATGTGGGTTCACCAAGACTTTGGAAGTGGAAAGAGATTTTTTTAGGTGCTCAAGTGGTAGACTTAGTAAGAAGTTTCATTAAATCTTAGTCAATCTGCTCAAACAATTTTCAAAACTTAAGCAAGAGCTGTCAGACTTTGCAGTTCAGACAAGTCAGATATTTCCAGTGTTAACAAATTTTCCTTTTGCTGCCATCTTGTGCCCCAGAATCTCAGCCTGTCCTAAAAGAAAAAAAAAAAGAAAAAGAAAAAGAAAGAAAAATGAAAATAACTTTTATTAAGTTTCCATAACCACTTCAGGAAGGTAGGAAAAGGATTGCTTTAAGGATTTGAAGGAAAATACTGAGAACACTCTGAAAGTTAAGGGATGCTCCTCCCAAGCAGGATGGGACACACACAGCACCAGTTAATTCCTTATGGACAGAAACAACATCAGGCTCTGTGTTCCCAGGATTTAGAGCAATTTAAAACATCTGTCCTGTTTTGGGACAGCAGCAAAACTGTGGCCAGAGCCCTAGAACATGGCATTAATGGCCAGTCTGACCCACTGGGGGAGTGTGAGTTTAAGGAAAGATGTTTCCACAACAACACTCTCTCTTTCTACCTGTCTTCTATAATTCACTTTTCTTTCTCTGTCCTGGCAGAATTGATAGAAAATCAACGTGTTTTGGGAAAGAAACATGTTTTGCTTTAGCTACTTCATTCCAAAAAACTAAAAGTCTTCCAATCCTCCATGCTTAGAACCTGGACCATCTGATTTTTGAGAGCCCACGAGGATGGATCACCTCCAAGGGGAGCCTCCATGCACCCGATGCCAGTTCACAGCAGGATATGGAGCACACCCTTAGCCCTTGCTGTGTAAAGGTGTTCAAGCTTCCACAACCCCTCCCTGTGCTCTTCATTAATGAAATCAGGAAAAACCCCACGATTTTCCCAGCAATGCATGTCTTTGCTTATCACAGAATTGTTTGATTTCAAGGGATCTTCAAGCTCATCCCATTCCATGCCCTGCCATGGCTGGAGACACCTTCCACTATCCCTGGTTGCTCCAAGCCCCATCCAACCTGGCATGGGACACTTCCAGGGATTGGGTTTAATGTCTACCACAAGATGTTCTTGCAGAAGAATTAAGTCAAGAAACAGATGCTACAAGATTTCCTCATTTCCTAATTAGTTTTGGAAAGAAATGCACAAAGTAGACACAGAAATGCAAAGTTTTCCCAGACACTCACAAAGAAACTGGAAAGGATAACATCCTTCCCTCTGCTCCTATAGCCTTTAATCTGACCTTCAGAGTGCAGATTTTTGGTTCAGAATAAAATTCGATCAATGGAATTAAAAAAAAAAAACTCTTTTGGAAACAGTAGAGATGCCTTGGGCACAGCCCTTCCTGAAAGGGGCTTTGCTCCACTCTAAATTCCCAGCCTTTGCACTGGTTTGAAAAGCCAGAAATCTGACAGAAATAGCTGGATATTTCCTAACACAAATCACTTTCTTAGGAATACAAAGAATTTGTATTGGATCGGTACCCCAGCTGTTGCACAGTAGCATCAAACTGCTAAACCTCATCCATAGTTCCCATCCCAGAGGAGTCCTGCTGGAGCCAAGGATAAATAAAGTCCCTGGGGGAACACATCCGCCCCTCCCAGAACCTCAAATCATTGTCCCCATTCCCCCTACACAAGTGTGACACAAAAGGAAAAATAAAATATTGCCTTGGATTTAAAATATTATGACTTATATTAATTTAAACTATTGAACAGCACACTCAGTGTCAAAAGTACAAGATATGTTTATCTTTCATAGTATTTCACAGGAGGTTGCACTGGGAAAATAACAGTGAGTTTTCATTTAGGGACTTCAGTTGCAGCAGGAAAGTGTTCTGGGCATTGGAAGGGGGAAATAAGGAATTTGGCAAAGTTATTCAAAGTAAGAAAAATCCAGATTTCACAAGTGACAAAAGGAATGGCAACCATCCATAACCATTCAGCATTACAGGTGCAGAACATCTTTAAAATTCCAGGGAAAAAAAAGAATAGGAAGCATAAAAATAATCAGAAAAACCCCCATTATTATCCTCATTTATGCTCCTGATGGCACCTACCTCTGTGAGTACAGAAAGGAGGATGTATCCTTCTGTCCAGCCCCAACAGCAGACTCATCCCACACCTCAATCCAGGAAAAACAGCCTGGGAAAAGTGACTCCCTTAAAAGCAGTGGCACTAATGCCTCCCGGGCAGGGCTGGTGAGCTCAGCAGGTGAAACCAGTGCAGCTTCCAGATGCTGGGAGTGGTGCTGCTTCCCAGGGCCTGAACAAAGGATGAAAAAAATGACATAAACACTCATAGAGGGGGGGCTCAGAAAGACACCACATCTCAGGAATTTCTGTCAGTGATATTCCATGATAAGGTCAGAGGTTGCTCACCTTTATCAAAGAATCCAGACCAGCTGCTACATTTTGGATTCAGGATTTAATTTTATTTTTTTTTAATTTATCTGTCTGCATTACTTTCTGTGTACTGGGTACACTACATGTAGAGGTGACTTTTTTGAAAGACAGGAAACACAGCCCTTGGATTTGGATATTTCCTGCAATGGTTTCATACCCACAGCCAACACAGCAAGCTGGGAACTGCCAGCTAAACCATTCCTCAGTGCTTGTTCCCAGTGTTCCCATGCTAGGAACAGCTTTATGGAAGCAAAGGAAGGAGTAGGGGGGTGTTCAACAAAAAGAGAGGTGAGGAATTCCCTTCCTATGGCCTTCACCCCCGCCACAGGGAAACAGAGGGGGTCTTTTACCTTTGAGAGGGGTGGAAAAATGGGAGTGTGAAGTCACCCAGCGATAACCCAGAGAGCACAGGGGGCTTCCAGGTGAGCTACAGAGCCCTCCTAAAACCCCTTCCAGTGGAAAAAAATTTCTCATACGGAAGCAGTGAATTCTGCTCATTAATCTAGTTTATGTCACACTAAAATGTCACAATTTCTTCAGCTGGACAGAGCAGTGGAGCACGAGCAGAACAGCAATTTAGGGAAACACAGGTACACCTGCACACCTGACAGGGTGTGGGATATGAGTGTGCTCATTCCAGACGGGATCCAGCACAGGTCTGGGAGTTATGAAGATCATGGAATCATGGAAAGGTTTGAGTGGGAAGGAACCTTAAATCTCATCTCATTCCAACCCCTTGCCATGGGCAGGGACACCTCCCATTATCCCAGGTTGCTCCAAGCCCTGTCCAACCTGGCCTTGGACACTTCCAGATCCAGGAGCAGTCACAGCTTCTCTGGGCACCCTGTGCCAGGGCCTCCCCACCCTCACAGGGAACAATTCCTTCCCAATATCCCACCTAGCCCTGCCCTCTGGCAGTGGGAAGCCATTCCCTGTGTCCTGTCCCTCCATCCCTTGTCCCAAGTCCCTCTCCAGCTCTCCTGGAGCCCCTTTAGGCCCTGGAAGGGGCTCTGAGCTCTCCCTGGAGCCTTCCCTTCTCCAGGTGAACACCCCCAGCTCTCCCAGCCTGAGAGCAGAGGGGCTCCAGCCCTCGGATCACCTCCGTGACCTCCAAACAGAGGTAAACACTAAAGACAAACATTCTGAGCCAGCTGCCACCAAATTAAAATGGGATTCCAGTGATTCCAGTGGACACTGGGCTGGAAATGCCAGCACTTTGTGTCTAGACACAGCTTTGGCACAGCCCAGAGGGGCTCCAGGCTCTGCTCTGCCATCACCACCTCTCCCGGAGCCGCAGGATCCAACAGGGCCCATCCATCCTCCAACACATCTGGGAACAAACTGGTGCTTCAGGAGGGTGTCTGTGAGTATTTTAATTCTGTTAAGACCAAAATAATGATAAACAAGGATCATAGTTACAAAAATTCCCCCTCCCAAAAGAGTCCTAGAAATCCTAATTTACTAGCTGGTAGCTGGTTTCACTAAACAGAAATACAGTAACTTAATAATCTGAGCATAGCAGTTTCCAGTAAGGAAAATTAACTAATTCATTATCACTTCTAATTTGCTGAGGCATAGCTGCCATATTTGTAAAATCAGCAGGTTCAGAAAAAAGCAAGTTTTTAATGAATGTTCTTTTTTTTTTCCCCTTCCCAGATCCATAAATGATACAATTACTTAGCTCCCTCTAGTGCCAATTCCTAAAATAAATTTCCCACTAATGACTGTATTCACCAATGTAATCATCGGAGCAAATTAAAAATTCACTTGGCAATAATTAACTAGTGAACTCTCAAAGGATGGAGTAAATTGCCATGAACTAAAGCAGAATTCAACTGGTGTCACAATTACAAAGAAAGGTCAAATGTAGGCTTTCTGCAATAACAAAAATATGACATCAATGTGCAGACAGTGTGGGGTTTGAACAATCGAGGCACACGTGCCAATAAGGAGCAGCAGGCAGGGAACAGGGATAGCACACGGAGCAGCTCTATCATTCCTCTGACATTTCCAATACCATTATTAAAAAGTTCTTTCCCTGCCCCCCCCCATTGCAGCATTCATTTCCAAGGCTTGATAACTTGGCGTTCAAAAGATGCTCCAGGCTGAAATAAAACAACTAAAAAATATTTTTTTTTATTTTAAATAGTAAAAAACCCTCTCTTTTTTTTGGTATTATATACTACTAGTAACAATAATAATAATGATAATAACAACCAAAAAAATCTATTATAATATTAGTAATAATAATTACATCCCAAGGAGTCCTTGTGCTCATCCAGCTGTCGGAAGAATAAGGCATCACAGGGGCAGGAAGGTTCTTCAATTTCTATTGCTGCTGTGGTTGCACCCTAAATAAAAATAACCCTGAACACAGCCCTATAAAACAGATTATTTGTAAGAATTTGTGGAGGTTTTTTATAATTATGGTGCAGTTGTTCTATGCCCTATTTCTGCATTTCTTTCATTTTCATGCACAACACACTTCAAGACAAAGTATTTCCTGTGCAGAACAAATGTTGTAGTTATCTTTTACTTAGAGTTTTAATACAGTGGCCATTCTGCAAAGACAGGAGTGTAAAGTAGTCCTGGCTTAACGTGGAAGAGGTGTCACAACCAGAAAACGCACGTAAAAGTTCCCACGTAATGGTCATCTCTGGGAAAAGCCATCTCATTAAACTGCCAGAGAGCAGGGTTGGATGGGATATTGGGAAGGAATTCTTCCCTGTGAGGGTGGGGAGGCCGTGGCACAGGGTGCCCAGAGAAGCTGTGGCTGCCCCTGGATCCCGGGAAGTGTCCAAGGCCAGGTTGGATGGGGCTTGGAGCAGCCTGGGATAGTGGGAGGTGTCCATGGCAGGGGAGGAGCTGGATAATCCTTAATGTCCCTTCCAACCCAACCCATTCTGGGAGTCTGTGATGTTAAAAACCCTCCCCAAGCAGCACCTCCTGCCCCAGTGTCCTGTACCCTTTCCCAGCTCTTCCAGCTGGATTTCTCTGATATTTGGGGAAGAGCAGCCCATGTGGGAGTAGCTGTGAGTCCTTATGGAAGGACACCCAGCTCTCTGAGAACACCTTAGGGTGTTCTGTAGAAACTGAACTGAACATGTATATTTTCAAAAATCAAATTAAACTCTTGTTTAAGACGTGAAGGAAAGGGCAGATCACCAGTTCCCAGTGATCGGATCCAGCCTTGATTCACCTTTCTGCAGGACAACTGTCTCAGTCACAGGCTGAGGTGGCCTAACCTCAACTTCCAAACATTACTTGGTTGCCAAGTCAAAAAAAGAACGAAAGAACAGCCAGGACCTTCCCGTTCCAAAGCAGCTCCAAAGGCACTGGGATCACCCCTGCACTGTCAGGGACTGAAGGCTGCCCTGAAACCTCCCATCCTAAAAAACATTTGTCACATAAAATGAGGATAAAATTTATTACTTTCCTGGTACTATACACAGATAAAAATATTTTAAAAGTGAAGTGATCATCTGGAAGTTTTTAAGCCAAGTTACAATGGGAGGAAGGGGGGGAAAAAGGAGGAAGAGGAAG